>JAPMOQ010047041.1:0-11327 GCA_026543055.1 Argiope trifasciata
TCGGAAATAATCAATTTAGTTGCGCTTCGTTTTTATATAAAAATTGTACTTTATTGCTAAATAATCACATTTTCATGATATGCATCTCTGAATAAAAACCATCGGTTTAAAATTGATGGAAAATTAGGAAGTTTTAGAAAATCATTTTTAATTTTTTTTTCTTTATTGTTATAATCATAAAATTATTATTGCCGACAATCTTCACTAAAATATGTAAAAAGCGCTTTTTTTTTATAATTATATAAAAATTATTCTTGTAAACAATCTTTATTAAAACACATAAAAAAACGATTTAAAAAAAGAAAATTTAAAACAATTTTTAAAAAATAATTATTACATTTTTAAACACGGAATTTTCAGAATTATTTTCAATGCTCATGTCTTGATACCAATTACTTCTGAATCTCAATTTTATGTAAAATATCCTGATAGTTATAATTTGAAATTTTTTTATATAATTCACTGTCTTTAGGTACTCAAACTTTTACAAATAGGGAGAAATCGATCTACCGGGGAGAAATTAAAAAAAAAAATCGAATACACATTTCGTCATTAAGAACGTTGAATTAAGTTTAACAGAAATGTTTAAAAACTAAATTTACTTTAAAACAAATCAATGAATATTTTTTAGTATAACATATCAGTACTTTGACAATGGTTAACATTTTATTGCCAAGATATGAAGATGTGTTCGGAAATTGAAAAAAAAAACGAATTTAGAATATTACCAGCATTTGTAGCATTAAACCGATTAGCCACTAAATCAAATTTCCAATAGTGGACAAATATTTTTACTTAACCCAGTTTAGTCACAATTTGTAGTACTAAAAATGCTATATCATATATACTTAAATCCCATAGTACTATTCGTTTTTTTTAAGTTACTTTGTGCTCTTAGTAAAAAAGTTAAAATTTGTTAAACATAGAGTAAGGAATAAAAAATATAGTATTATACAAGCGTTGATGAAAAATATTTTGATGAAGTGTGAAAAAACCATTCTCATATCTTTCTTATTGCTTGATGATCTTTAATAACTTCTATATATTATTCAAGATTATCAAACGATTTCTAAAACAAAAATCGAAATGAAAATGTAAAAATATTTTGTTAACATTTAATACGCTGAGTAAGCGCACAACTATTTGGAATATCAAAATTGGAAAATGACTACAAAAAATTATCCTTTTGATATTAAAAAAAATATTCTTCGGATATCTCCGAAGACCAAAATTTTAGAGAAGACGTTCAAAGGAAAATTCTGTAATTCTGCAAGAATGATGACAAAATTCAATGTATCGATAAAAGTCAACATTCATTTAACTTCATTTTCTGGGAAAATGAATCTTTCTTTGTTTAAAATAAAACGGAATTTAGTCAAAAATTGAATGCAAAACCACAGAATTAGACTTAAAAAACAATAGATTAACCCACTTATCCATGTGACTTCAAATTCATTTTCTATGTCTACACCAAAACAAAATTGGCACACTTAAAATTTTTAATCCAATTTTCCTAAATGAATGGTTAGAAATATACAGCATTAAAGTTTATTACAAGACAAATCAGTAATAAAACCAAGGATGTCTAAAATAAGTAATATCATAATTATCAAAATTTCATGATTATAAGACTATATGTTTGCTTAAAAGCAAGTTTTTTAAGCAAACGTATAGCAAACGTTTTATGCGTTTAACGTAGTAGCAAAACGCAGACTTTTCAAGCAAACTTTCAAAAAGCCCTCCATTCCGTATCTCAACTGCCCCAGACACCTTTCTTCCATCACTGCAACCTTCCGCATAAGCCACCGTAAAGACAAGAAAACAGCACCAGATAATACTAGATACTACTCCATCTGCAAGCATGGACCCTCATCACAATAAAGTCCGGACCACATCTTCAACTGCCCTGCCATTGCTGCTGCCATCTTTCGAGGAAAGATGTTCTGTACGCCTTAAGGCTCCTAGGTTGGCTGAGCTCATCCTAGAGACTTTTGGGCACATTTGAATCTTTTTATTATCCATAGAAAACGACGACAACATGTAGTAAAATAAAATTGTTCGTTTGGTACCAGAAAGATGCAGCCCCAACAGTTAATTTTGGCGTTAACTCAAGCGATGGAGCTGTTTGTCACATTAGTGTTGTTTTTTTATGGCCATGGACAATCCCACGGTTAAGAAGACAGCGATTTCAGCCAAAAGGGAGAATCTCTTGTTTTAAGTAGTGCCAACTAGGGCGGTACTAAATTTTTTACAATTATTAAACAAACGAGCCAACAATTTTTTTATTATCCATAGAAAACGACAACAACATGACCATATGTTGATTAGATAATAAAATGCGCTTTTACACTTTTGTATTTGATTATTTACAGACTACATATCTCGAAGTGATAAGAATCTTATACGAAAACTTAGACGTCAGCTCTAATGGCTGACACCAACCTCCGCCGAACCTCTCCTGTAGAGAATGTTATCCCCTTCACGAAAACTGAGACGTCAGCTGTACTGGCTGACGCCAGCCTCCGCCCAACCTCTTCTGCAGAGAATGCTATCCCCTTCACGAAAACTGAAACGTCAGCTCTAATGGCTGACACCAGCCTCCGCTCAACCTCTCCTGTAGAGGATTAGAGATGTGAGGGCAATTCAACATTACTGCTATACTCGCCAAGATAGTGGATTATAAATGAAAATGTGGGACTATTAACATATCAAAGAATTATCCCAGTCTTGCAATAGCGATCGGGGTGATTCGAATGACCTAATCACCGTGACGAGGGATTAGGTCGTTATTAAGATAATATTATGGGGTAAGATAATATTAATCTAAAAAGAAGTCTTTTATTGAAATAAATGTTTCCTGTTATGAGTTGGAATTATTCTAGTAACCTGAAATAAAAACATTTTAATCAGTATCAAAAGATCTAATCCATGACCAATTAGGAATTCCAGTATGATAATTTCAGTTTGAGGATATTTAAAAAAATAAAAGAATATTTATAACAAAAAAAAACATTATTTGCTAATTAATAAAAATAATTCTACACATATATTCGAAATGAAAGTCATAAGCTAATTATAAAATGTTACAAAAAGACAAGGATAATTTTTCCTTTTTTGCAAAAACAAAGTATCGGGTAACAAATAATTTTTCATCTTTCACAAAAACAAAATATCTAAGTTTTTTGCAGGTTATTTTCAGCCAAGAATTAAAGAAATATAAATTACATGTTTTAACTCTATATTGCACATTCAGAGGCTTTAAGTAAGTTAAATTTTATTTAATCCGTATGAATAAATAAAATATACACGAAAATTATTAAAGAATTTTGAGCTAGCGTTCATAAAAATAAATTATTAAAAATCTGTAAAAATTTGAATTTGCTTAAGTACTTTACCCGAAACATGCACAATAAATGAACTTAACTTCAAAAATTAATGAGCAAATTTATCTAATATGTAGTTTAGAGTAATAAGTAGCTATTTTATTATAATAATATTAGTGCTTTCTTTAATTATTCAGTTTAAAAAAATTTATACACAAATTGAATTTTAAAAAGGAATAAAATCTATCAAACTTTCAAAGAATGAAAAACATGGATAATTTGCACATAAAAAAATATCACATACAAACGCACATACAAAAACATTTAAAATAAAAAATTAATTTTTTAAAAGAAATTCTTTAAAATTTTAAATATAATATAAGAAAGAACTATTTAAAACCTTTACGTAAATTGTATCACAGCAAGTCAATGGTCATCAGTCAAAAATATGGAATAAATGAACGAAACAAGTTCTTTCGCAACAAAAACTATGACTAACTATGACTAAGTACACTAAACGGGGAAGTGTTTTGTAGAAAGTAAAAACTAAATAAAGCGTTCAGCGACAATATACTTATTTCGTCTGAAAATTATTCCTAGAAAAAACGTTAATATTTCTTGGAAAAAAGGAGTTTTAAAATGTTCAGAAAGTAATTGATGCATGCACAGCACGATTCGAGTGTTGCAAAATTTAATTCTGATAAATATTCGTTTAGAATTTTTAACAGGCTATAAATGAAACATTTCGATAATTTATTAGTCTAATAAAAGCAAATTACATTAAGTAATAAAGAAATTTCTTGATTAAATTGGATTTCGTTTAGTGCGCCAGTTTTAGGTTATTTAATTTGTTTTTTTATCAGAAAAGGTGGAATTTTATAATAGTTTCTTTTTTCGATGATGAATTTAAAATAAAGCTAACTGGAAAATACTGTTATATTTATAAAGTTGAATTATAAATTTAAAGTAATGTTTAAAGATTGTACAGTTAAAATGTCAATTTTTTGGTATGATCATTGAATTTTTTTTAGACTTAGTTATTAAACTATTCAGATAAGTAAAAAAAAATCCATACTTACCTAAGAATATTTTTAGTATTCTATTCTAAAAACAAATATTCACTTTCATGTATTAGATTTGTGTATTCTTTTAGAATTATATTTATTAGAATTATTATAAATTAGAATCTTATAGAATTTAGAAGCTTGGTGTTCTTTCAGAATGGTGATGAAAGAAACTATTGTAGATCATGATTCGTTTAATATTTACTCAGAATTCTAAACTTTAATTTTAGAAAATGTTATTAAAATATTTTTTAATTGATTAAACATACAAAAAATATTTATACCATGAAATCCTTAATATAGGGGAAAAGATAATTTTTTGAAAACTAAGATGTTGCAAAATTATTAGTACTATAATATTTTTGGAAGTTATTGCAAAAAATGCTAACATTTTAGTAAATGTTTAGTTTAAATTTCAAACTTCTAAGATTCGTTACACTTTAACTTACCGCACACTCTCAAATAAAATAATTATCTCAGAGAAAGACTTACATTGTATTTACGTATAATAGCTACGAAATACTCACGTCTCGCTTGAATATAGCATCTTTACTGAATCTTTTACGTCTCCTTGGCGAGTTATTTGGTGATTAATCTATAGTTAATAGATGCGGTAAATAGGTAAAAAATATTTTTATGCATTAGATAATTTTACTATGCCTACAACCATCCCGTAATTGCAAGTATTAAGTAGTCGAAGCTTTATCGCAATCGTAAGAACGGTACGACAGCTCATAAGAGACATACATACAGACAATCATTTTTATTATACAGATTAAACTTTCATCGAAAGAGTAGAACTCAAACTATTGAACACTAGCCGCCTTTGGCAACCAGCTGGTTCGCCATGAGTAAAACGTTATAAAATTTTCAATTAAATCACATATTCATTAGCCTTGAAGTAATTTCGGGCATTGATTGGCCTGAAAATAATATTTTCTTTAAGATGATGGACGGAAAGTTCTAAAAGTACACCTTTTCCTAATAATATTCGTTAATTTTATAATCAATCAGTTTTAACTATCAGTTATGCTTCCAAAATATTAAAAATGTTTTTTTCGGTGATGTTGCCAAAATATTAAATATTTTTTAAAGAAAGCGAGAAAGGGAAAAAAGTATTGAATTAATGATACAGATATTGCAAACGATTACATAAATATGCCATTAAGTCGGGATTTCAATGCATATCCTGTCAAAATTCAAACAGGTTTACCGTAAATAAAGAAGATTTATTGAGTTAATGTTATAAATCAGTGATTCCCAAAGTGGTCTATATCGACCCCTAGGGGTCTATGACAACCTGCAAGGGGTCTACGTCAGCGAAAAAAAAATGTGGGGGTCCATGAAATGAAAATGGGGATCCAAGATAGTAAATCTCAACACATACACTGATAGTACCTATTTACTCAGAACTAAGTACAAACGAAGAACTTAAGGTTCAGTTTAAAAACGGATATCAGCAATTCTGGCTTCTTTGCAACATACCAGTTACTTATCCCGTATTATGGAATATAGCGAGGAAATTTTTAATCTTCTTTCCATCGTCATACCTAGTGAAAAAGGGGTTTAGCACTGTTACTAATCTCTTAACGAATAAAAGAAACAGACTGGACATCATTAGCCGAGGAGATTTAAGATTAACCCTTACAAAATTGACGCCAAATGCTGATAATTTATTGTTAAAGCATCAGGCTCATCCTTCTCATTAAAAATACTGACTTTTTGCTTATGTTAGTTTATTTTATGTTTATTTCATGTTACATAGATTTTACATAACAGATACGAAATTTTATTTTGAGAAGTATAAATTTAAATTCAATTAATAAATGTATAAATTAACATGTGTTTTTACTTTAAGTTTTTAACAGTAAACTTCACTACAGTTAGAAATTTACAGGAAATCAATATTAGGTAAGTAGGGGGTCTATTCAATACGGAAAAACATGGCAAGGGGTCTACGACACAAAAAAGTTTGGGAAACTCTGTTATAGATATTGCAAACGATTATAGAAACCTTTGCTTTGCATTTATTTTTTAAAGAAAATATCACATTTTATATATATTTTTTTATTTTATCCAGTCACGTGCTAAAAGTTGTATTTCTTTAGATTTGATTTACGATGATAGTTTTTTTTTTTTTGAACTTCCGTCGTTGATTTATTTAGTTTTATCCAGTCACGTGATAAAAAAAAACATGGTTAAAATATTTCTTTAAAAATTCGTTAAAAATAGAAGCTTAAGTTATACATCAAAACACTGATACCATTAGAAGGCTAATTTTTTAATCTTTAAATTGATGTAAAAATCATGTTTATGCGATCATATTTTCGGAAGTTATAGCGGAAAAACGTCGAAATTTCACTTCAATTTTAATTAATTCAAATTCTAATTAAAAATTCGAAAAAAGGGCTCCGAGATGCACATTCCGGACCTCCAAGGTATACATGTACCAAATTTGGTAGCTGTAGGTCCAACGGTCTGGCCTGTAGAGCGCCAACACACACACACGCACACGCACGCACGCTCGCACACGCACGCACGCACGCACACACATTGAGCTTTATTATAAGTATAGATAGATTATGCTATTTCAAAGCTGATTAGTTCAGTTCAGTTATAGTAACGTCCCTTTGTAAAATAACACTTGGACTGTTTTGGGACGGATCTGGTAATTCAAAGTCAATAAGATAATCGAAAGATGGATTAACCGACCGATTAATTATTCACATGTAATTATGATTTCATGATAATTTAAATTATGATTTTTGAAATAAAAATTCGTAAGATTGCTGATGTTCGGTTTTAAACTTATTTTGCCGTTTCCACAAAATTTATCACGCATTTCTCTGAATTACAAACTGATTTTTAAATCAATAAAACTGAATTTTAAATCTATTTCGGCTATACACGATAGCGATATTTAAAAAGAATGATATAAAGTGGTACTTGCTTCTTGAATAATTTTTGAATTAGATCAACTGTCTGTAAAATATATTCAATTTTTGCAATAAAATTCAGATTCAGTAGCGTTACTCCGAGAACTACAATAGGTAATATATAAATCCAACCTATAAAAAGCAGAGCGGAAGCAGACAGTGAAATGACCGTGTGAGAGAGTTGTTTCACTTGGCTATTCAATTTTTTTCATAGTTGACGTGCAAAGGAAGCAATAAATAATACTTTTAGGATAGCATTTGCCACAAATGTTCGGTTTTTGGAAAGAAACGAAGGCCATTTTTATCATCATCCGAGCAGGTGAATACTCGAAAGGGAACGACCCAATAACCTTCACTAGATTGGCGATTGGCAGCAAATAAAATATGGCAAGAGTATTTAAAAACAAAAATGGAGAAAAATTTGACTTTGTGTAATAACAGAATGTTTAAAAGCCATTTTGGGGACCAAATATATGTAGAGATTTAATTAGAGGCCATTACCATTCCACATCGTTTTATCTTATGGAAATATTTGGCACCATGGATTCTACTAATTACCAAAGGTTCAAAGTCAAAGATAAGTGACATCAAGTTTTAGAAAAGCCAGCTGTGAGCTTCGTTCGACAAACTTAGACAAAGAGTGGGTCATTCGTTTCGATATCATGGTTATTTAATACGCTACGGTGGTACATAGTTTTGCCATGGGACATTTATTTAGATTTCATCCTTGGTGTCATCTAAATGTTATACTTTTATCCTTAATGTAAATAGCCTGTACTGTCCTCATTTTTAATTTCTTTTAAGTTTTCTTTGCTGTAAATAAATGTAATGTTTTTTATTTAAAAGCTTCTTCTCTTTAATCAGTAGCACTAAACACTGATCTGAATGGGCAATTTGTCCCATCCATTGCTATATATATTACATAAAACATTCGAATTTCTGATGCACTGATTTTTTTTAACTAAACAGACTGCATTTTAAAATCAAGTTCACAAAAACGGACAAAAAAAATTGTTTCCTAAACACACTATCGTAAAACCTTCGAATTCTGATAAATATATACTTCAGTTAAAAGGCCTTACTATCTATCTTTTCTCTGACTAAAGGGAAACTTGGAAACTCTCCACTTCAACCCTATATTATATATATGGAGAGAGTGAATTAACAGTAGGAATTGAAAAAGATTTACCAAGAAAAAACAATACGCATATGAGAAAGCAAGTGTTCTATAATTTTAAAAATCCTCACGGCAACTGGAAGGCAAAAGAACAGGGTGTTCTCCACAAGGTATGCAGCATCTAATATTTGCACATTCGAATAGAATACGTTAAGACGAGTATTTTAATGTGCAACATGTGGATAATTAGACTATATATTCGGGGATATCACATGTTATAAATACTCGTCTTAATACTGCATCCCGTGGAGCACCCTGCAGATTTCTTAACATCTAATTATTATCTGGCAACATAAATTGTTGATAGCAGAAACAGTCAAAATTAAAGCTTAAAAATCCCTTTTCAGTCCCTAACATCTAATATACTGCGGTTATGGGGGGGGGATTACAATGCAAGTTCGTCTTAATGTTTGACTGTTCCTAATTTGACTAATTCACTTTATTTTATACTCTACATTCAGAAAAAGACAGTGAAATGAAATTGAACACCCTTTTCCACCAATTTTACTTCTTTTAAGCGAAATAGGCCATTTACTAACTTGTTCGAAAATTTTACATTTCTAAGAACATATTCCGAATAGCCAAAATCCAAAAAGATAACCATGTTAACAAGATAATATAGGCAGAGAATTACACGGCATAAACTTTTGAACGGAGGGTGGTTTTGGGTTCTATGGACCATGATCAGACAGGAAGAAATTTTCCCAATATCTTGTCACGCGCACCATTGCAATAGGTAATCTGAATATAAGAATCTAGCTAAAAATTAAAAATTCTTCACAACAAACATTAGGAAGCTAGAAACTTAGTGTCACAGCAAAATTTACTTTAAGAGTCAGTGCTAAAAAGCCATTCGAAATTTTTTTTAACAAAGTTGCATTCTAAAAAAAGTCAACATTTTGATGCAATAAAATGTTTCAAACGGTTATATTTATAACAATTTTCTCTGGAAAAAATGCTAAATATTTCGCAAGAAATGTTTTCTATAAATATAAAGTCGATTTAGTGTAACAGGATTTGGATTGTGTGGTTTAGTGTAACAACTTCTTTATCATTTATGGGTGAATAAATGAAATTTTTCATTTATAAGTGTTTTTAGAAAAATTTAGTTGTGAATTTGCGGAAAAAATGAATATTTACGTATATGTTTACCCATAACTTCTTTGCATCTCAAAATGTTTCTTGGATTTTGGTTTATTTCATTCATCATTGTATTCGATAACTAGTGTTCAAAGAAAAATAGGACTGCCGCGTTACCATTTTGAGTAAAGTGTTAATCGTTTTGATTAAATTTCATTTAAATTTTCTACAAATTTTCCTTTTTCTCAAAACACATTATATTTTCAAATGTTTTTGTATTTATAGGGTTTATAATTGACAATACATCTAAAAACCATAAATAGTTTCTAAAAAATTCAATTTTTCAAAATTTTTCCTTCGAACGTAGTCGGTTACCTTACAAGAGCAATACTTGACAATACTGCGTCAAACATATGGGTAAAATACTTGCCTTATCTAAAAACATGTAAAAGTATAAACTAATTGATAAAAAGTTACATAGCAATGTCTCTTTACATTACAAACAAGATGTAAAAAATTGCAACAAGAGAATATATTAAATAAGATGATAAAAAACAATTGCTTTTGAAAATTTAAATTTAAACAGTGTGAACACAACATTTAAATTTAAAATTGACAGTTAATTTTTAGAGTAACAGATTTCATAGCAAATTCTCAAGAAAAACAAAATACATCCCCAAGCGAAATTCGGCAATATTCTACTTCTGTGAAAATTGAAACTTTTTTCAGACGTTTAAACTCTCTAAAATTATTTTTGCTGTCATCTAACATAAATAAATAATTAATATTTTTCCAAGCAATCTATACCCTCATTAACATTTGAAAAAGAATTTCAGGATCATTTAATGTATTTTAAAACTTTATAGTTATTACAGAGTAATATATAACGTAATCAATCATTACATTAGCACTGATACCCAATGATTGATTGGCAGATAGTGACATTATCTTTGATGTGCAAATCAGTTTTCAATATTGCAATCTTTTCAATAAAACAAATGCGTTTTCAACAGCAGCATTAAAACGTTAAAATCGAGCATATCGAATTATTTATACAAAGGGTCATCGATTACAAACGTCAAAGGGAAAATAGAGAAGCAACTCACCTTTCAATCTAAAAATATGATTTAATCCTGAGTGGAAGCAAATACGGAAGTAATTAAAAAGAAGTATTTACGGCGATAAATGGAAACATTTTCCTCCCCTAGAAGATTTGGCATATATTCGAATATAAAAAGACAGCAAACCATTCAAGTCATCAGTATTTAAAGACTAAATAGGAAGTGTGTGTATTTTTTTCTTTCAGAAAATTAACTGCCTATGCTTGAAGGATTTCGTAATATTAAGCGAAAGCTGTTTAAAAAAGGTTTCCTGGTTATTAGTCTTTGATGTACACAAATGGCATGGATAGACTTTTTTTATATATACATATATTTTAGTTGTTACATATTTATGCAGATAGAACTTGGTAATCATTTTTTTTTTCTTTGTATTCACTTCCTCATGTGCTAGAATTGGGAAATTTTAAGCTGTCATCTATTTTTGAGAATCTGATAAATCAAAAATCTATTGATTGATAATTTGGTACATTTTCAAACACTAAAATACATCGATACTTTGATACATTCGCCGGCACCAAACCTGGATAATTTTGGTACATTCGCGAGAACCAAACATGGATAATTTGGTACATTCACCAGTACCAAACATGGATAATTTGGTACATTCGCGAGAACCAAACATGGAT
>JAPMOQ010047046.1:0-23088 GCA_026543055.1 Argiope trifasciata
TATAACTAAATAACACCTAATGTAATTGAATTTTATTAAATACATCATTGGTGATCATATCATTAATTCACTATATACCATTCATTCAATCAATTATTATTAGAGAAGGGTCTGGTATCTAATCTCTTGAAGGATTTGGGTAGTACTTTTATTCTTAGTACGGGCATTTTTATGCCTACTTAAATGTATTCTTTGATTAATACTTCAATGCAAATTGAAAATATTATTCTTTATAGATTTCTGTGGAAGAGGAAAGCTTCCGGCCGGAGAGTGTGGATGTGGAATGCATTCTAGAGGCTTCCTTAAGCACACAAGTGAAAAGGTCTGCAATGCCAGGAACTTCTAATCAAGGCCCTCCTCCCAAAAGACGCCGCCAGACTAATGTGGGGGAAGAGGTATTGAAAATGGTGTCGGCGGAATTAAAAAAAAAAGTGAAGCTTCAGAATCTGTTTCCCATGTTGTGGGACAACATGTTGTCTGCACTTTAAAAAAACTGGCACCAGCGTATGGGGAACAATTCATACGAAGAATATTCGAACTTGTTATGGAATTTGGAGAACTCCAACCTGATATTTATTCATGAATAAAAAATCATTGCTGTGAATTGTTTTCTTTTTGTGAATTTATTTGATCATATCGAATCTTTGGATAATTGTAATTTCTTAAATAGCTCATTAACTGCTTCTATATAATTTTAAAATTTAGTTAATGTTAATAAGGATTAATTCTGTTTTCTAACCTTAAACTGATGATCATATAGTATAAAAAAATTAAATCACCTTTCATATGATTAACAATAAAATTTAGGCTTCTTTTTTCTTTTAAATTAGCAAATAACCATTTAATTTGGGATTATGCATCCTTAATAGATATATATTTTATATTATACTTTTCTAAATAATAAACACTTTTAAGGTACTTAAAAATGTTCAAATTTTAGAACTTTGCATGATGCTATGCACCCTGTTAAGCTTAATTAAGGAAACACACACCAAATTTTTTCAATATGCTTTTGTTTTAAATTTAATGTCAATAAGATAGTATTTTATAAATTCAATTAATTAATCCTAACACAAATACAATATAAAATGTTTTTGCTTTTTAAAGATTAACAACAAAAATATTTAACATAGCAAAAGAAAAGCAATGGAATTTTTAATTACCATTACAACCAGTTGAATGGGACAATAAATGACATTATATGAAATGAAAAAGACACTCAAAGGAAACTCATTTTTAAATTTGATAAATGTACAACTTGTCTCATTTTACAAACCATTTCATATTCATTATATTAAGAACTCTAAAGATTAAATTTGAAGCATAACTTACAATTAATTCAATAACTTTTTAGCAGAAAATAAATGTCAACAGAAGTAGCAATTTCTAAATGCAATGGAATTTCATTGCACAAACTTAATAATTTAGCTGCAAGCTCCAAAAGAGCATTCTCCACATTTTCACAGTAATTGAATTTTACTTTTTTTATAAAACTAGTTAGTGTTTTCAATGTAATGATTGTTTTAAAATTAGTTTAATACTGCTTTATTCTTTTCTATATCATTTAGACAAATGGCTATGGCAGTGTTTTATGAAAAATTAGATGTTTTCTTGTATATATTATTTAAATGTTGAATTTTACGAATATAGTTTCTTTTAAATAATTATTACTCTGAAATAAGTCAACAATTTAAAGCTTACTAATAAAATTATTATACTTTTCTTATGTAATTATTATTAATATTGTGACTGAAATTTTTTCAATTTGTATATATAGAATAAATTATAACTATTTCAAATTATATAAAAGGGATAGATACCATTTTCAAAATCTATACAATTTATATATCAATTAATTCATTTTAATTTGTAGAAATCATTAAAAAACAAGGAAGCAAAATCACATCTTAATAATTTTTATTTGCACATTACAAAAAATATAGATAAAATACATCCACAAATATAGGGAGATACCATTGACAGAAGATACTCAAATGATGCTGTGTCCATTCTCAACCATCTTCTATAACCTTCAGCATCCTAAATTGAAAAATACAACTCATATTTTTTAAAATGAACAAATTTAAGATAATTATCCATACATAGATTTATTAAATGTAACATTCTTCTAAATGTTTGGAACATTTCAAAAATGTCAACTTTGCTCATTGGTACAAATTGTGTTAATAATTAATAATTTAAATTCCTTAAAAGTAAATAACCAATAGACAAATCCGGAATGCATATCTTAAGTATTGCATATAAATAAATTTAAAAAGTACTCAAATAAGCAAGGATAATGCTTTTCCCAAGCAAAGATAATAATAGAAATTCTTTATATCTGCATCATTTTGTTACGAAACATTTTACTTAAAAAATGCTAGCTAATTTTTTGCTTACCTCCAAAGCTAATTCTCTCATTAAATTTTCCAAGCAGCCTTCCTGTATGCGTCTAAGCAGCCACTTCCACGACCACAATCTTCTTTGGGATTTCTCTTTTTCTCTTAGCACTGTTCCCAGGATGATGCATAATAATGCAGGCTCATTGATATCCATTTTGCCCGGAGCATCCACGAGTTATGAAATGAAAAACTGCAAACATTCACTTAATGGAAGTAATGAATAAAGATCGATAAATATGCCAATTTATTCACCTGCTTTTCTAGGTTTACCAGACCACAAATGCTCAAGTGACGTCACTTTCGTCAGAGAAAGTGACGATGTATTTGACCGTGTGATAAGGCCTTAAGCATGTGTGGTGACATCTTAATAAGCCAGTAACTACCACTAAACATTGGTGGCCATTTTTGTATAGTGGATAAGTTACTGGATTCCAAACCCAAAAATCGCAGGTTCGATCCTTGGCGGAATTCAACCTACGTATTGGCATAATTCCGCCAACACCTACGCCAAATCGATGACCTCGGACGTGATGAATTTTCAACAGCTCTCTTGGCGCCATCTCTCCATCAGCAACGCAAAGCCGTCAGACTCCCTTGACGCAGCAGCAACGCTCGTATGCTAGCCATAACGCTTGGTGCAATAAAATCGTTCGTCTCTAGCGAACTCACTGGTAGGGAAGTATTGTGGTGACATCTTAATGCATGTTTAAAACGTTAAAATTCGTCAAAATATCGAGTTCAAAATTTTCAACTTTTATATTACTTTCTTCGTTAAGAAGAAGAAGAAGAAAGAAAGAAAGAAACCTCTACTTTTTTTTCTGAATAAAAGGAGTCCATCAAAATTTAAAGCTCATAACAAAAATGAGAATTGAGCCTTGTATAGAAGCTTTGCATAGATATATGTATAGATGCATTGTTTTTCATATATCTAGAAAGCAAAACTGTTTTCGCTAATTAAGTCAATCAATTTGAAGCTCGGGGAAAAACAAATTATATAGATATATTTTTCAATAAATAAATTATGGTGATTTTTCTTTTCTTGTCAGTAATACCGAAATTTAGTATAAACAACGGCACTGTTCCTAAATTGTTTGGCTAAGTGTAGAAATGTAAATCGAGTTAATCGATTCGATCTAAAAACGAATTTGCAATTAAACTAACTTTAAAAACTGCAAGTTTTTAATTTCTCTCTAAAAACGATGAATTAATAAATTATAATACCATCGAATTATCATGAAAATAAAAAATATATATATACAAGACATCGCAATGGAAGAATAATTTTTTAAACAATATATTGATAAATAGGATAAAACCAGTAATAAATAAATTATTTTAAAACACTCAGCAACAGCAGAATCCATGAAAAATAGATGAGTGCACTTTAGAATTGAAGACATTATGGCACTGTTACTCCTATATGGAAAATTTGGGTACCTCATAATTTTCAAGTAAACATCCAAGGCCTTGTAAGTATTTTGATGTGGAACTACTTCCTGCACATAATCTCTACAACAGTCATGCCTTAGAAATATCTAAAACATTTTCCATTTTCTAATAGTTTTTTAAAACTGTCTTTCATAAATTAAAAGAAATAGGCCAAGACACCCTTCACATCCCCAAAAAACTTTAAGTGTCTTACAGCTGCTACAGTTTTTGGAAATATTTATGCATTCAAATGTAGCTATATGTATGTGTGTATAAACATTATTTTTGTAAGGAGAGTCGTGGCTGAATATAGACAGATTCGAATTTTTTATTTCGTTTCATTTCCATCCCAGGAGGCACATGCAGCCTGGCAGCCTTCATTCACAGTGCGACATAAAAGTAAAGGAAGGTAAAAGAGAAAAAAATTAACTATTCCTGATCATATATGATTATATACTGCTAGCCACCTTTGGCAACCAGCTGGTTCGCCATGAGTAATGCATTCAAAAATTTTCAGTTAAATCACATATTCATTAGTTTTGAAGTAATTCCGGGCATTGTTTGGCCTGAAATTAATTTTTCTTTAAGATGATGGATGGAAAGTTCTAAAAGAACATGTTTTCCAAATAATATTCTTTAATTTTATAAATCAGTCAGTTTTAATTATTGATTTAGAAGACTGATTGATGTAGCAGCTTTTATTTAAAATAATAATAAAAATATTTTGTAAAATATGGCTCACAGAGCAAAGAATGAAGAAATCTGAAACTCATTATTCATAAATGCATTATTTGACTCAAGCTACATAAAATGTAATATAAGAGTTTGGTTGAGATTTATCTACATGCGTCAGTCACGTGGGTATCATAGGTATCTTTTAGAAGAATTTGCTGTTTAAGTCAGCAATATTTTATTCCTTCACTCAGGGAGTGAGAATTTGTTGGCTTTTAGCTGATTCAGCAATTTTAGAATGTGTTGAATTAATTAATTAGAAAAAGTGGAATAGGATCAGGGAATAAGAGAAAATTTTAGCATGAAGTTGATATGGGTTGAATTACAATAAAACTTCAGAAATTGATAAGAACTGAAATTGTTTTTAAAATATCCTTTTACACACACACACACACATATAGAAGTTCAATCAGCAATTAACCATGAACAATAATTCACATAATTCATTTAGAGTACTCTCTGCCTTCATTACAGAAAAAAAGCAATCCATCCAAAAAGGTATTGTTAATAACAATGAACAAAACATTTGCAAATGGATCATTTATTTCATAAAAAAGTATTTCAATAACAAAAGCAAATTAAAGACAAACAACAGCTTGAATGTCCAAATATTGAAAATTTTACAAATGATCAAATATTAACAAGTAAGAATTTAAACTCATTCCTGATATTATAAGAGAATGAATTACTGATTTCCAACAATTATACAAATAAGGATATAATTAAATATAAAAACAAAGCAAACAAAATTAAATGTTTCTATTTTTAAAAAAAATAATTAATAATATGAAAAAGAAGTTAGAAAATTTCAAGTCAAAAAATAAATAAATAAAAATCAGGTAAAGTTGAAAACTGATTTAAAGAAATAATTCATGAATACTTTTTTAAGTTAAAATGGCCTATTAAAAGTTAATCATTTGTATTTCATTTAGCTACATTTTCACAATAAAAAAGTACCAAAAATGAGATTTCATGGGCTATAAAAAGGACGGTATTTTTTGGTGATTTTTTTAAAAACCAATTATATGAAATTTTAATATATAAAAAATAAACAGTTTCAAAAATAAATTTCTGCTATGATTATTATGCATTAAAATAATAATATTCTTCAAATAATTTAATTAAATATTTATTAACATTATAACACAAAATAATTAATTTCATTATTAGATTAAGTTTAAATGTAATGTTTTATATAATCGGATGTATAATACTATTTTCATAAAACAAATGTAGTTTGCTCATATGAACAAGTTTTATTAAATTTATATATCCAATTTTCATTTAAAAAAACTTATAAGTGCAAAATAACTATTAACTTTGTAATAGATAATGTAATTATTTTATGCACAATTTGTTTTTATATCAAAGAATAATAATTAATAATACAAGCAAACTTGGGGCTTCATTTCTATCAATAGCTGTTGATATATTTCTGTAAAAACATACAATTGTATGATTGCATGCAAAATAATTTCTTTAATCAATTTGTTGATAAAAAAATACATATACATTTCAGATATAAAATATACATATGCATTTCAGATTATTTTGCCATTTTAAAATGGCAAAATAATCTGCTGTAATACAACAACATTATTTCTCAATAAGCAAATGATTGTCAATACAAAAAACTTTTTGTAAATATATCACAATATTTGTGCAGTTTTTAAATTATTAAAAAAAACTTGCAAAAATTGAGTAATTTCTTGCTGAGATGTAATTAATAAATTCAACTTCAAAAAAACAGCAAACAAAAACTTTCAAAACAAAATAGTTACAAAACTTTAGGAAACCTGCGCACAATTTTTTTTACTTACACACCAAAAAAAAGTTTAAGAGTTTTTTTAAAATGTATTTATTTTAATTAAGTTTTTTAGTATAAATATAAAATAGTTTTTTAGCATAATATAGCATATTTTAGCATAAATATATCAAAATGGATAATAAATTGCTTCATCTTAAGCAGGCATTAAAAAATCTATATTCATCCTGTTAAACAAAGGAGGATGAATTAATTGATACAGAATTTTTTCAAAATGTAAAACTGTTTAATCATTTGAAAAAATTCTTTACAATTTAGTGTTTGCACAAAATGTTTCATCAAAACTTCAAGATAGTAATAAAAAGATACATAGAAAAAAATTATATAAGAAAATGTATTTATGTTCAATGTTAAAACAATAAATTATACATCTAAATAATTAGATGAAAATATACATAAAAACATTGTTCTGATCAAAAATTCCACAAATTGATATTTTAAGTAGAAAATAATTCTTTAATTAAGGTTGAGGAAATCTTATATTCTTTGTTAAAGTAGAAGTAACACATGGCACTTGCTTCTTTAAATGCATTTCAGATTCATGAGGCGTAAAACTTTCAAAGTCATAAGCCACTCTGCGGTTAACAATTGTTAGCAGCTGAAGCAAATCCATATCATAAGCATATTTTTGAAGTGTGGCACAGAGTGACTGAACAAACCAGGAACCATTAGTAGTATTTCTCCATGAATAAAATCCTTAAAAAAAATTTTTTTATCACATTAATATGTTAGCATTATATATATATGACAGACAGATAGATAGATAATTTGTGAAATAAAAATATCACAGTAATAATTCAAACTACCAGACTATACAGAATTAATATGATTGTATCATTAATGGGTGACGAAATGACTTCAATAAATTTCATTTTAAATGCAATTCCCCCTCCCCATCATTTTGTAGAATATTGACTGCTGAATATTGATGCATTAATATTTATTCTGGTTTATTAATATTACTGTAACAGCGTACATTTCTCCATGTTATCAACTTGGATCATTATTGATTATAAGTCTTATTATTAGATATATAAAAAAAAACAAGATTGAAATATATGAAGTCAAACATATTTCTCAATTATATACCTTTCTTATTGCTGTCTAATATTTTAATGAAATTATTTTATATTCACAGAAGAAAAGCAGGAAGAATGCCTTCTAAAAGAATATTATTTAAAAATTGCAAATCTGATTCACATAAATATATATTCATGTTTCCAAATAATTATACATTAAATCTGTAATGAATAAGATAAAAACAGTAAATCAAATTACATCAAACTGAATATGTAGTAAAATGAAAAATTCAAATACTTTAAATGTAATTATAAAGTTATTCTGATGACACAGAGGAAATATCAGAATAACACTATAATTTTATCAAAATTTTAAGTTGAATTTGTGTGTTTCTTTCCTTTTTAAATTATTAATTACTGAATAAGATATAAAAATAGCAAAATAAGTATAAAAAGACTTTAAAAAAAGAATATAACTTTAATTTTTAAAGAAAATGTACAAAAAGAAATTCACCAGCAACTGTAGAATAAACAATCAAGAAATCAGCATGAGTAGGAATTCTTAAAATACGTTTTTCATCTCCAGAATCGCTAGATTCTTTCTCTTTGACATTTACTCCACTATCTAGTCTATCCCCTTGACAAGCCTGTAACATAGTCGAAAGTAGATTTTATAAACAATTTATCCCAAACTTTTTTGTTTAAAACATTTCATGCATAATAAGCAAATGCATTCATAATTATATATAATATCCAACCAAAAAAAAAGTTCATGTTGCAGGATTCATTCATATATATGCATTTTCTACTAACTTTTTCACTGGAAATTAATTTTCACCATAACTGGAAATCAAAATAAATCATAGGCTTTTTGTAGCATGAAGAAATTCATATAAAATATTTTTTAGGCTAATATATATTAGCCTAAAAAATATTACAGAGATAAAGTTAAATTGTACATTCTGAGCATTAGTTTATTAGCAATCTTTATAGATTAAGGTAGAGCAATACATAGAATTTTGCATAAGAATTACTATTTCTTTTTTGATGCAGTAAAAAATGCAAAATTATTATTAAAATGAGCTCCCCACATTTTTATTGCAAGAACAAATTATGAGTTCTGTGTACATGTGAGTTAGATTACAAAAAATAGCCAAATTGATAAATGTAGGTAAAATAAATAAACTAATAAAAGACACTTATTCCAATGATGCTAATTGGTTTGTTTCATAAATGTGCACAGATTAGCCTTTTTGTGTGTATGAGTGAGTATGTGCATCAAAAAAGATTGTTGCAACTCTTCCTTACATTAATATTTCTTTACAAGACCAGCAACTTGAATTAATATTTCCAATAATGATTTAGATGTAGTTTATTTAAAAAAGTCATAGCAGAAGTGACCTGGATCCTTTTAAGCAGAATCAGATTAATTCTTTGTTTTAGTTACATTAC
The DNA here is from genome assembly GCA_026543055.1 of Argiope trifasciata. NCBI lineage: Eukaryota > Metazoa > Arthropoda > Arachnida > Araneae > Araneidae > Argiope > Argiope trifasciata. Next base: position 8,859 of record JAPMOQ010047046.1, read on the forward strand.
AATTTCGTATGAAAGCATAGGAAGTGGGCTGGAAGGAAAAAGATAAGATGAAGATAATAACAATAATATTAATAAAATCAGCATTTAAAAGTAAAAAATTTTTTTAACTTTAGAAGAAGTTCCATTGCTGCTTAAATTTTTTTTATCAGTATTTTTTAAGAATTAAACATGTCTATATAAAAAGCTTTATACAATTATGAATACTCAAATTGTACCTAACTTGTTTGCTGAATCAGAAAAAAAAGTTCCAACTGTGTTCTAATTAATATTCAAAAGTATAACATATAAATGCAGAAGAAACAGAGGACAAATTAATAATAGTTTAATATAATTTTTAATATAATTTTTATACTGATTGGATTTTATATTAAATATCTGATGAATAAAAATTTATAAACATTTTTTTTTTGAAGAGTCACTTTATATACTTTATATGAAAATATCAAAAATGATTTGATATTGTTTGAAAATCTATAATTTTTGCTACTCATAGGAACTACTGAAAATTTTTGATGAATGCATTAGTCACTAAACAACAACAAGAAAAACTGTAAAAAATGATATTTATGTATATTGGATAATAAAAACTTTTTTATGCAGAATCCACTCAGGATATTATGAAAACATAAAAATTTTGACACATACAATTTAGAGTTCACAAACTCACCCTTCTTAAAATATGTTTCTTAGATATTTTAGGAATAAGTGAGGAACAGAATATATCAGGAATAATTGAAGAATTCTCAAGAGTTAGAATTTTCATTCTTTTTAAAATGTGGTAGTCCAAAATAAAAAAATATCAAAAATTTTGGCTAGCTCTTTTAATTATTATTCATTTAATGATTCCATTGGTTTTCATTAATATATTAGCAGCAAGCACATACTTTATAAGAAAATTCAATCTTCCATCTAAATATTTTGACTTTAGTATAAACACTCTTTTGATGCAAGATCAAAAAAAGATACCTGAATTTCTAAAAACAATTATAATTTAGTCAAAGTTTATACAAAATATAATATTATAGATAGTTTCTTTTCTTTTAAAACATAATATCAAAGTGGAGTTAAAAAATTACTTCAATATATCTTAATTAATGAGTTAAATTTATAATTAGACTTATTGATATCAAATTCATAAATAATTTTTTTCATATCTTAGAATTTGTTTATCAAGCACTAGGATTTAACATAAAAACATAACATATCCTATATAAATTATAGTGATCATTATATAACAGAATTTTAAAGGGACAACAAAATTTAGGAATTTTATTGTAAAAAAAATAGATAAATAATATGGATGAAAATTTTGCAGAAACTTTAAAAACAAAGCTGTTTTTATTTCATTGAACCATACAAATATTTTGAAAATTATTTGAACAGCACTATAATTTTTTTAGCAACACAATTTTTACTTACCTGAATAAAAAATATTTTGGGCTTCCCAGCTAATGAAGGACATGCATCACCCCGAAAAGGTGAAAAAACATGCTCTGTTTTATAATGACCATCAGAGCCATACAAAATACCTTGTTCTCCATGACTCAAAATACAGCACACAAAACAACTATAATTTGAATGATCCTCTTTCCCAACTGAAATAGTCCATAACATGATACAATCTATGATTTTCTTTCTCCAATATAATAGAATTATAAAGGCATGTAAAACAAACAAAAAAAAAAAGATGAGCAAGGCTCAAAATATTGATATTAACATATTAATACTAAATTTAATTTAGAAATAGATTTCAGAACATTTCTTTTAAAATATGATAAATATAGATATTAAAGAAGTTGAAAAATAAAAATAAATAAAAGTTAAGAAAAAATTAAAGTCATCAAAATCACTTTTTGCAGATGACGTTAAAAGATTTCTACTTCTTAGGAAATATATTAAAAAATTAAAATCACTTTTGAATATTTGCATTGGTACCAAAAAAAATCAAAGGAAAATTCAAAAACAAAACACACACACACACAAAATAATAATAATAATAATAATATATGGTACATGTATGTTAAAAATCATTTAGAAGTTTGGAAATACATATTAATTCTTTTAATAAAGGAAAAAGAAAATAAAAATAAGAACCAATGGAAAGCATTTAGTTAAAATCAAGAGTAAAATGCAACTATCCTATAAAATGGAGGTTGAGTATTAAGAGATTAAATCATAACATAGATTTTTTAAATTAATTATAACTGTCACATTAGGAATAATTATAAAACTTTAAATATTTTAACTAATACTGAAAAAATATTTATAAACAGCAACAAAAAAATTACCTTTTAACAGTTCTCTTTCAACTTCTTTACATTTTAAATCAGTGAATAAAGTCACATCAAAACCAAGTTCTCTGAAACGACAATACAGACGAGCAGCATCAGCATCTGTACCATTTCTCACATTTAAGCGAGTTTGAGGTTCAAATATCTGTAGAAATAAAAATTTTGAAAAATTATTTATGAGATATGATTTTAAAAAAAAATGACCATTTAAATCCACCTCTACATCTATGAACAGATAAGAATTTTTAAGGAAAAGTAGTTACTGCAAGAAAACTACAGCAATGCAGACAAATCATCATTTAAAGAGATTATAAGTTAACTCGTATTTTTTTCATAATCCTTATGCTTTTTTAAATTTAAGAAGTAATAGAAAAGAAAGTAGCCTCTTTTCATAAACACATGGTTCATGGTGAAAATCAACAGATTGAATAAATAAAATTTTATAAATGTAAGAAAATTACAAGATATTACTTTAAAAATCTATTAAAAATGCAGATAATATAACAAATACTTAAAAAAAAACAGTAAAGAAATGAGTTTAAATAGTTGTATATTCTAAAGATAATGGTAATGATAAATTAAAATGTTAATTTTAAGTACACATATTTATTTTTTCCGGCAAAATCAGAAAAATATAAGGATAACTTCTAATATAGAAATTTTTTTAGCACTTTTATAGTAAATATTGCCAAGAATAATGTTGGTCATGAAATAAATTTTAGCAATCAGATGTAATGATACTTGCCCAATAATGAAATGTCAAAATGACAACAGTAATTATTATTGGCAATAAAACTATAGTACTTTTCTGTCAGTTCCACAGTATGGTGTAAAATTGCTATGAAATGTCTTTTAACAATTGGTGAGGTCATTGATACATCCTTGTAACAATTCACCATGCAAATAAGATATGACATTGCAAAAAAAAAAATAATAAAAAAAAAGATTTAACTTGACCACCCTTGAATTAAAATATGTTCAGTAATGCAATGTAGCATTATATTACCACTTTAAAGGGATCAATTCGTTATGACATAATTTATTTGCCTGAAATGGCACATCAGTTGCTTCACATATGCCTAAAACATACAATTATGATTAATAAAGACCCATTAATATATATAATTATAGTCTTAACTTAGAATTATTTCAAGGATTAATTTGATACATTATGACATTAATTTATTTAGGAATTTATCAGAAACTAAACAGAATTCAAATTTGCTGCTTCTTTCTGGTGAAATTAGCTTTATATTAATTTATAACAATGGATAAGAATATTTGCTTACTTTGTGGTTGAAAATTAAACATTTCCCTATTTTGCCATATTTCATGGAATACTCTTCACTATCCAGTGAACCTATTACAGATCCACTCACACCATGAGTTTTTGTTTTCCTGTCAGATAACAAAATAGATAATAAATAATTGAGTAAACAATTAAGCATAAATAATTGTAATGGAAAGAAGCCATATAGAATAATGACATTTCTTTAATTCGTAAAATAGTAGATAGGAAATTTATAGGAAATATTTTTCAATTTGATTGCTTTTATAATTTCAATTCATAGAAAATATTTTAGCTTGGTCTATAGTTAACAAACGTGTGCTAACTTTCTTCCAATTACTTTGCACCTTTAATGTTTGAAGGGGGGGGGGGAACTAAGTCACTAATTTAATATTTAAAAAATCAGCTATTTCACCTGTTTGAATCTAAAATAAATTCTTGGTAATGAAAATTCACAAATCAGAAGAAAGAAATCTGCATACATGAAAACTGGCATATACATTAACTCTGCATAACTTTCTATAAAAATTATCTCTCTGTTTAATAAATAATATAGTATTTTGAAAATAACTATTATCTTAAATAATGAACCAGCAAGCCAAATCAAAAAATGTACAAATGATGATTGCATTATATTGCAAATATCACTACCTAAATTAGACAATGGGCTTTATAAATGCAATATTCAAAAGCAGTAAAGATTTTATGATGAAATGGCACCTTTTAGAGTTCTCTCTCTCTCTTTTTTACAGTTCTTTCAAATTATGACAATGGTCATGATATTTAATCGTAAAATTTCTAATTAATTAGAAATTTCAGGCTTTTAATCTTGTATGGTACAATCTTCAACTACATGGAAAACATAAATTTGTTTTTTTTTTTTTCTAAAATTGCTAAATTCAATTATAAAGGCCAGAAATTCACTTTTGATATTTTAAATAATAGATAATAGTTTAAATCAAGCATATCCATAATTTTTAGTTATAGCACACTAAGTAAAAGCCTATTTTATCAAGTTTTTTTCTTTCATTTTTAGTAAAAAAAAATAATTGCTGGAATTTTTATTTATTTATTTATTTATTATTATTATTATTATTTTTTTTTTTGTATCTGAAACTATTTACTATATATACTTAAATTTTTGTTAATGAGAAAGCAAACATACAATAGTTTGATGAAATTAATTCTATTAACTGGAGTGCTATGCTGATCATAGTATATAGAGGGATGCAATGATTGAAAGAGAACATTTGTTTTTTCATTTCCTGTTCTTCTCTCTTTTTCATAGAAAATGAACTCTATTCAAAGAACACTATTTATGAAGATTAGAATTCTTAGAAATGACTAACTTTTTTCTGGATTTCTTTCTTGGAGAATTTTACATCTTTGATCATCTTTATTTAGCAAGGAGTTTTCTACTTTTTTATTTTGAGTTTCATGAACCTTGATTTTCTATAATTGTATCAATATTTTTAATCATATACATTATAACTTATTTTTATATTACAGCTTGTTGTTATTATTAAATATAATTGTAATTACTTTATTGTGAATTAATTGTACTAAAAATTACGTGTAGAAATTTGTAATTAGTTATATTGAAGAAATGAACTAAGTCTTTCCAAAGCATTAAAAATTGGCTGGAACGGCAAATTTGAAGCATGTCTCCTTGTGGTGCATTTAGGATCAGGCTAAATCTGCTATACACATGTAGTGTTATTATTATTAATCAAATGCAAGAGATTTTAGCCATTTTTGTGTTTCACTGCAATGCTTACTTAGATATGGTTCAGGGCTCTAACAGCATAGTTTTTCAATTGATGGAACACCCACAGAATCAAAATGATGAGTACAATCTTCAAGAAATGTAACCTGTGAACATCTTTAGGCCTAAATGGGTTATCCACAACTTTTTTTTAAATTTGAATTTAAAACTTAAAGGGTAGTACACTGCAAAAGATTAAACTGATTCTTTATATTATATTATATCATTTAATTCTAATACCAGACAATTCATAAAGAGAAAGAGGAAAGAGAGTGTCAAAATAAAATTTTACAAATGAATATAGTATATTGAAGTGAATATACAGGGCTGATCATAAAGTTTAGAATAAAGGACTCTAATCTTCCACTTCCCTACACAAAGTATTTGTTAGTCTTTTTTCTTGGATAATATGATATTATAGTCTTCAAAAGATATACTTTTTTTCCCCAGAAATCTTTTACAAGGAAATTACAATTATATCTAACAATGTTATTCAATACGAACTTAATTAATAGTTTATCTTTATCATAAGCATTTTAAAATATATAAAATAAAAAATATATACCCAAATATCCCACGAGCATCAACATCATCATTCAATGAAGTTTCAGCCATCTCTTCAACAATATTACCTAAATTAATAAAAATTTTAAAATTCGGAAAATTACACAACAATTTTACATTTTGCATAAATAAAAAACAAACAAAAAATTTTTTAGAAGTGTATAAGATTTGATTATTATAATAGTTAAAACAAAATTTTTACAAATACATAAATAGTTTTAAAAAATGCATATAATAACTATACAGATGTCATTATATATATAGAGAGAGAGAAAAATTTCATTGAACAAAAAGGAAAGAATTTTATATCAAGAATATTTTATAATCATTTTTCTAAAATTTATAATCAAATATGTTCATTAATTAAACAAAAATATGAGGCTACAACATACTTACAAGCAATTTCCTTCTGAGAAGTTATCTGGAATTATATCTAATTACATAATTACCAATTGGGAAAAAAATCATTATGAAAAAAAATGATCAAATTTTTAAAATGTCAATATTAAAATATTAACAATTTAACCTTAAATAGTATTGATTAAATTTCGGCATACAAAAGCATTCGAATGTTTACTAAAGCTTTCTTCTTTACTATAACATTAAGCTTTTATAAAATAATAAAAGACAAAGAAAGTTGATTTTACCTTTAGTTCTCATTGTGATGATAGTTTATATAAATGTCAAAAATTTTCCTAACAACAATACATTGTTATACATAACCATAACCAAAAAGTTAAAGAGAAAAAATAACTGATTTGAAAGCTAGACCAAATGCAAATAGTACAAACAAATATTTATTAACTATTTTTAAAAATCTGAAATTCTAGATTTAAAAAAAAAAAAAAAAAAAAAAAAAAAAAATATTAGAAAGCTTGTTATATTTTGATATATACTACTTTTCATTAATTTTTAAATGTTTTTCAAAAATAACAGATGTCAGAAAAATTCGGGACATAAATTAGAAAAAAATATTGTTTTGAGAATTCAATGCATATACCATGACATATAACAAAGTAAGGAATATTTTATTATGCAGAAAAAAAGGTTAAAAAATAAAACTCAATGCTTGCTAAAATATCTAACTATATTTAAAATAATCTTTTAAATAGCAAAGACACTCACGGAGCTAAAAATGAGATTGTAAAATGAAATAATTAAGTGGTTAATATTCTCAGAAAACGTAATGAACAATGTCATTATACTTACAGACTTAAATAACAAATAATCCACCAATATTTTGAATTCGTATATTCACTACGAAATTGTTTTAATTTAAAAGGATGAATAATCAACTAGTAGATTATTTTCCAATTAAACGCAAAAACTGACATAATTACATTTGTTTTCAAATCGAATAATAAAAAAGGGGGGGAATCGATATAGATATCAGTCAATTATAACGATGAACCAAAAAACAACTGATACTACAATATGAGTAAATAAAATAATAGATCAAAATAGTCTTTTATCAACGTTTTAAATTAAAAACAAACTTACTCATTGTTTATCTCTTTTAAAAAAATAATGACTCATGTATATCGATTACTTTCTCCATGGAAACCGGGAAATTTTCCAAGAACCGGAAGTCTGTAAAAGTAAGCAGTTAAGCAAATTGAAAATAGAAAGCCTCTTTTCATAGTGGTCAAAGAAAATTATCTTTGACTTGCTAATAATTCATTTGTTAGAAACATTAAATAGGAGCTCATAAAAGTAAAAATTTATATAAAAATAAAAATGTTGATAAAACTGATATTGATGTACAATGATTTTAATAACAGTTTTGTGAATATTTTCATTCACGAATATTATTATGTGATATTTTAATTTTAAAAGAATTTTTTTTTACAGAAAATTATTTTAAAAATGCAAACAATAAGCAGTCTCATTTTTGACTATTAATGCTCACGAATTAAAACAGAAGACATCAATTTTGGACCAGTTAAGCTCCATTTATGTCATTCGTATTAGCACCGAAACTTCATTACACATCAATAGAAGGGCTAGGGATATTTGAATGCTACATATTTTTTTCCCCTAGTGTGGAAATTTGTTTATCAGATAATGAAATTTTGCTTAAAAACAGTCTAGAATCAACAGATGTTAAATCTGTATATTGAATCTTATCTATTAAGCTTTCTTCGTTTTGTAATCATGTTCACTTATATTATAACAGCTTCCTCCGAACATATTTTAATTAAAATTTGATAGAAATCTCCAAATTTAGCGTAAACACTGTATATTAAATTTGAACCGTCTAATTCAAAGTTTTTCTGTTACAGACAGACAAATGGGCATTTCCTAAAAATGTGATTAGCTAACTCAGGAACGTTTAAAACGTGGAGATTCGTCAAAATTTCGAGATCGAATTTTTTGAAATTATTATACCATCTTTATACTAAATATACTAGAAAGTATGTTAATTGTTAAGACTTTGTAAATATTGGTCAAAGAAAATTATGGGTTCTATGGAGTGAGAAGAAAATATGAAGTATGCTTACTTATTTTTCTATGATTAATCGGAATATAACCATTTTATAATTACATTTTATCCCTTTTCCTTTTTACAAGCCCAATGTATTAAGTATCTTTTAATTACTCTCATCATTATCTTTCACTCGTTACAAATAATTCTTCTTCTTTTCCTATTTGTATGATACAAACATTTTATTAAGAGTTAAAAAATAAAACTATTTTTATAATGACAAGTACGTATAAAATCTGTTATCGTGAGACATATTTATTCACATTGTTAAGATATTTGAGACTGAATAGTGCGCCTCCCTGAGATCATCACCGAAATTTGAGCAAGATTTAGAGAGTTGGAAATTCATCCAAAAAGAGTTCTGCGATTTGCTTATATAAGGGATGTTCATCTGCTCCATTTTAAAACTAATTAAGTCAACATATTTCCAAAACCATTATTTAAATCTAATATCTAATTATCTTATTACTTAAGATGTAAATTTCAAAGTCACAATAATATATTCAAAAAACATATTTTAGAATATATTATGTTTGAATATTTAAATTCGATACGTTTTAAAAAGAGTAACTTCAGAATCTCGTAAATAAAAAAGTTAACTTAAATATCAAACTAATTTTTGGTTAAAAAGGTTTAAATGAATTATAACAAGTTTTAGCATAAATGAAATAATCTTATGCAAAATTTTCTTGCATTGTTTATTTGGGATTCAATAAAATAGATTTAAATTTTTTTTTAATGTTATTGGTCTCTAAACATAATCTGGAAAAAAGAAAGAAAAATTTTCTGAAATTTAAATGGCAGTAGATAATATTTTGAATAAATTCCAGACAATTTTAAAGACTGAATGATAGTATAAAATTAATTTGACTTAAAATGATGCAAAAAAAAAAAAAAAAAAAAATCTTGCTGTCAGTTCTGAAGTTTAGAAATCTTAGGCAGTTAGTCACTTACTTTGATTGTTCAATAAACCTATCTTAATTCCACTTTCCCTAACTGATTTTGATGCAAATTGGTTATATTAGTCATATCTAAAATATATCTCATTGTTGGTAAGCTAGTTTTTAATTGTGAAACTAATTAATAATTGTAATTTAATGAATCACTCATTCATTACGAAAATCAAATCATTTTTTATTTCAAGTCATACTTTTTCCTTTTCTTACAACAATAATGCTTTTTCCTCATTTATTTGAATACAATCATTCTATCACTTACACAAAATAAAGGGTAAAAACATGTTTAAATGATAGAGAAATATTACAAAAGAAATGAAGTTCATAAACTTGACAACATGACAAAACAAATTACATGATAAAGAAGCATTTTGATTTATTCCTTATTTCTTCTATTAAACAATTTATCACATAATAGTTATTTTTTTAGAATTAAAAAATATTGATTATTTAGTACACTTTTAGTACACATAATAAATCCCAAAAGAAAAGAAAAAAAATACAATTTACTATGTGCCATATACATTCTGTTGAGACGCTCTCGAAAAATGCAGTTTTTATAAAATTTATACAGGCAATTTTATGCATCAATAAAATTTAATACAGTAAAATCTGACAAGAACATTGAAGTGATATCCACATACATGTCATATTTTTCAAAATAAAATATTAATCCTTTTTTTACAGAAAAATATACAGACCACTTCGTATCTTAGTTTCTAAATAGAATAAAGAGCCACAATTTTTTTCATAGGTTAGGAAAATTGAGGGAAAAGAAAACTTTCTACAGTTCTTTTCATTGTAAATCTAAATAACTGAAAAATATATGAAAGAACACACAGATTTACATAAGCAAAGTATTCGGAAAAGCAAAGAATTTTTAAATCATTTTTTGTAAAAAAAAGGCTCTTGTATTCAGTGCATAGATTTCAACGTTTTGCATTCCACATAAGTAAGTACTTTAAAACGAAATATATTGAAATATCAATAATTTGCATTACTAATTAAAATAGATCAATTCATTACGTGAAAATAATAATCATATAATTATAAAAGCATATAAAAACTTAAATCTAAAAGAATTAAGTGAAAATATAAAAACAATACGATTTTAATTTTGTTTCTAAATTTATGTAAGATGGAAAAAAAAAAACTTTGGGAATCAATCACTTTTTTTTTTAGATATTAATTCCTACTTAACGTTTATGAAAGTAAACAAGTGCTTTTGAGGATCTCAAGCACCTTTACTCTCACAAGTTATATTTAATTATACTTAAAATCTTTACGTAACAAATAAAAATTATTTCTTAACTATAAAATACTTGATTGTTATTTATTTTTTAATTTAAAGATTGTTACAACTAGTTGCTTAACAGACAGAAAGCAAGTCTGAGACATTTAATTATAAATTTTCCAAATTTAGAAAGCCTATAGAAAAGCCTACAATACAAGGATTATTAACATTTGAATCGCAATAACTTGAAACATGAAAAATATTTATTGAATACAAAACATTTACTATAATTGTACGAAAAAATTAAAAATTATATTCCTTTCTTTAAAACTTTTAAATGATAAGTAACTTGTGAAATTTATTTTTATAAAATACAAAGCCAAATATTTCGAGAATATACAAGATTGATAATATCTCTATATATTTATTCACAAGTAAGCATAACTCCAAAATCTTATTTTTTGATGAGACAGAAATAACTGTCTGTTATCACAAAAATATTTAAAACGGAACGAAAATATGAAAAAATGCTTGTATATCATTAATTTATTATATATGATGAGTCTTATTAATTCGAGAGATGAAAATATATAATAGAAAAATTCAGACAAATTATAAGTCATTTGTGAAATTAATTGCAATAATTTACATAGACCATCATTTCTAGAATAGTCAGGTTTGACGGAAAAAAAAATTAAAAATTTTACAAATTTCAAAAAAATTTCCTTTTTGATAAGACAGTAAAAAATTTAACTGTGACCATAAAAGTAGTTAGAAAAGATTAAAAACATGAAACAAATTACAATTATATTAATAATATACTATACATGATAAGCATTAATAAAACAAGCATTTAATGGGAAAATTCAGAAGAGACTTGAGAAATTAATTACAGTAAATTAAAAAGGCTATTACTTCTAGAATATTCCAGATTCGTGGAAAAAAATATTTACAAGTACACAGAATTACAAAATTTTAATTAAGACAGAAAAAATTTAATTGTGACTGTAAAAATATTTGCGTAAAAAGTATCCAAAAAAAACTGTTTGTGAATCATTAATTTACTTTTTATGATGAGTAAACTAGAGCAATGCAAACATTTAATGGAAAAGTTTTGAAAAGGCTTACTTTACAAGAAGTCAACTGAGTTATACATGTCTTGAAATCCAAATAGAGCACTATTTGTGAAAAATAAATCACAGGAATGGTTTCATTTGTTATGAGGATAAACGACATCATTGAAAATGTTTTTCTAGGTTCAAGTAAGCACCGAGTTCTTTAGGTAGTCCAATTTGGTGAATACCTTCCGGTATATATTGTCCATTATTTGTTAGCGACTGTCTGATAGAAAACTTGCAATACTGCATCAGCGACCGGGGCTGAACTTCTGAATCGGCTTCATCGATTGTTTCACGATAAAATTTGTACACATCAGGGACACTTCTACACCAGAAAGTTTTTTTAAGAACCAGAGCGATTTCTTCGATGCTTAGAAAAGCATCGGGAACAGAGCTCCATATAAGCCACAAAGCTTCTGAAGCATGAGATGCATTCTTTGATTTATTTCTGTAAATCGACAATAACTGCACTATTAAAGCAGATCTCCTTGGGCTCATATTCTTGGTCAGTCTCGAAGAGAGTTGAAAAGTAGGAGCAGCTTGAAACTTGAGAACAGCTTTTACATCCAGAAATAGTGATCTTTCTATGCAAATCTGTATCAAGTCATTCGAACCAAATAAATCTTCCTTATTCCAATGCAATCGATTGGTATGATAAAGAATATTCTCCAACTGTTTTGGTTTTTCTGCCATTCTCATCCAGCCAACAAAATTTAGCTCATGGAAGCATTTCATCACATATTCCGAATCATTCATTTGGGAATGCATGCAATCTGCAAAATAATTTAACATGTAATATGGAATATTACATTTTGGAAATGCTGAAAAATTCAGGAACCATTTCAAAATTTTGAATTTTTTCTCTGCATCTTTGCATGCATATTTTATAAAGTCAGATAATAAATCGGGATAAAATCCCTTTGCAATGGAAACTTTGAAAAAGCAAAATAGTTCGCAATTTAGGCTGTCAAATTCCATATTAATCTTCATTCGCTGTGCCATTTCTCTGGGCATATCTAAATTTAAAAAGTAAAATGGGTGTCTGCTACAAAGTTCTTCTGAACGAAATCTTCCTTCACATATTTCCAAATTCAGAGGCGAAATAGACTTCTGCACTAATCCACAGTAATTATTAATGTCTTGAGGAGTTGACAATTCAACACATCCATAATTTATTTGTCGCTGAAATTCCGGCTCCATTATAATCGTCAAAATTTCTTAGTTATACTTGTAGGTAATTTTCAAACTTCAAATACTTCATGAGAACTTCACAGAAGGTTTGTATAAACTTCTTCATAAAAAATGCCTAATACACAAAGCGTATTGCAGTATTCACCTTTTCCAATATTCGGCGTATGTTTCACAGCAAAAATAAAAACAGCATATTAAATTCTGAACTCTGAACAAGATCCAACTATTCCCTTACAAGACGGAGTCAGAAATGGGTTTGTTTCTCGTAAAGGAATTCGGACATATGAGGCGGATCATTGTGTCTAGCTATTGAAAGTGGTCTCTGAATGGAATGGGACAATCCACTGGAAGTAGTGTATCGCACATAAGGGGGGACAAGTGCAACACAGGGAAAATTCTTGGAAATGCAAAAGCCCCCAATTCTTTCTATGTCTTCCTCCTATCAATAACTTTAAAAATACCTGTTAACGAAGTGCGGTTAATGTTGAGTTATTTTTTCCCCTTATTCAATATTCTAAAAAATTGCTCTTTTATTTCATTTTTTATTTGAAGCTTACCAATAGTTTCAATTTGATTTAAATTACTAGTTTTAATTTGAGTTTCATGGTCATAATGTAGTCATGGGTTTACAAATTACACATTTTACTTAGATGAGATGAATGAAGGCATGTTTTTCTTGTTGCTGTTAATAAACAGATTACTAGATACAAAACAAGATTTGACTGAACTGGATATGAAGAAATATTTTCTATATCGTGTCATGGGAAAACGGGATAAATTGTTATAAATAAATTGTTTAAAAAATGGCTTGCTTGATAACTAATATTTGATTTAAAAAAGGCTTTTTAAAGAAGAATTGGGAGCATTAATTTTCATCCTTTTAAACAGAATCAATGTATTTGAATTAAATGAAATCTCTTATTTCATGGATTAGAATTTCATGCCTATTTCTGTATTTATTCTAATATGATATTTACTACGAAGCCAATATATATTTATCATGTGCTGTATGCAAAATGGTATTATTAAATAGATAAAGTAGGCAGCTACCCAAAGATATAAATAATTTTTTTCAATTCTTATTAGTTCATACTCTATCTGTATATATTTATGTATCTTGTTCAAATTTTCAATCGTTAATTAAATACTTTTTATTCATCCTCTCAAGTTCAAATACATTTTTAGTGGGTGGCACTTGATGCTTATACATTTTTTTCAAATATTAATTCATTAATTAATTTTTAATAATTTAAAGAGAGTTTTAGCAGTTTGTAATGGAAATTGAAATTAACAGGTTTTAACTCAATCGGTAAAATGCAAGGATTTCACCATTTTTCT
>JAPMOQ010047046.1:23098-33952 GCA_026543055.1 Argiope trifasciata
AAATGAATTCAATTCCAGGAATATTGCTTAGGAAGGTCAGAATGCTTGGAAATGACCCGTCCTTGCTTTAAGCCTTTTAAAGTTTTCTATCTTTATTTTTTTAATTATTCAATTGCTTTGATCATCTGTATTTAAAGCTGCACAGATTTTTCTCCTCATTATTTTGAGTCTCGGTGACATTCTTTTTATTTGATTGAGTATATATATATATATATATATATATACAGTAAAAGCTCTTTATTCGCGGGGTATATGTTCCATAAATATGCCGCGAATACAGAAACTGTGAATACGGAATGGTAAATTATATGGGATTATAGGGGATATGTTTCTAGGTGACAAAATAAAAAAATAGACATAAAAAATTAATTTAATTGAAGTTTTTGTACATTTTGATTATTATCCTGATTATTGTTATTAATTATCTTATCCTGCAATTCAGACTGATACGCAGTAGTTGCATTATCAATTTGCCTCTCAAAAATAAGACTTCTTTCCATAGACAGGACACCGTTCATAAAGAAATCGCAAATGCTCATTTGCCCTTCTTAAACCTTCACTAATATTTTTCAAATTAAATGTCACATTTCCAGTGCTTGTTGGAGCCTCTTCTTCAATGGGCTGTGAATTTAACATTTCCTCCAAGTCGGTTTCAATCAAATCTTCATTTTGCAATTCAAACAATTCCTGAATGTCACTTGATTCTATCTGTTCGAACCCATCTCGTCCTATTCCATTCGCGATTTCGGCTATGTTTGCAGTTTGCATTTAAGAATATACTTTAGGCAAAGTTGTAATAAGATCTATTTTACTTTTTTAATTAGTCCATTTACAAAGGATATTGAGTTGGATACCTATTGGAATTCTTTGATTATTATTATGTACTTATTAGATCCGCGAATAACGAAATTTTTAGCCTCGAATATAGGAATTGGGTCGCATTTTTTTAATCCGCGAATAAGGAGCTTTTACTGTATATATATATGTAGAGTTTACTGTATAGTAGAGTCGTGGTCGAAGACAGAGAAGGTTCTTTTGAAATCTTAATTTTGTTTGGTTGCATCCCGGGGCGGGGCATGATTTATGTACAAGAGGCTAGGACAAGACCCGTCCGTTCACAGCGACCAGATCAGCGTAGAAGAGAGGGAGAATAGTTTCCCCATGCTTATATACAATGAGATTTTGATAGGGATTTCTTACACGTGTTTACCATAGGCAAGAGATTTATAGTGCTCTTTTAGAATAATTTGTTTAGATCAGCAATTTTTCCCCCTTCACTCAAATCTTGGAAACCGCTGACAAAAGCCTTTTAAAAAGCTTTCTGTTGTATTTATCAAAAAGAAAAAGTGAAATGAGATCAGGGAAATATAAAATGCGATCAACTAAGTCTTTCCGAAACACCATAAAAGATACAAGCATTATCCTCCAATAGCGAATCTGAGTATACCTTTTTGTGGTGCACTGTAGACCATGCTAAATCTTCTACACAGTATAAAGCATTCTTTTTTTTTTTTTTACTACAACAGATTTTACTGATGCTTATGCTTTAACACAATAATTCACTGCAAAGTCGCTCTTTTCAGATTTCTAAGCACAGTCTTCACGAAATTCAACTTATGGTAATAATAATAATATACCACGAAACTCAACTGCAATAGGCCTGAATAAGTTACTCAATTTTTTTCTTTGTTTGTTTGAGTTTAAACTTTAAACTGTAGTGTACTATAAAGAGTTAAACAAACTTACAATTTTCTGATTTTCTTGAGATTTAGCTCATAGGAAAAATTGAAAATTTGTTGAAATTGAGCACATCAAAATTAAAAAAAAAAGAAATCGCTATCAAATTTCAAAAGTTAAATAATATTTCAGCTGATTAAAATTTATTTAAGATTTTGGAATTTTCCTAAGATATTTTCTAAAAATCATTTTTCAGAAAATAAAATTTAACAAAAATGGTTTTTTATTCAATTTTAAAATTTTAATAATAATATTTTTAATGCTTTAAATTTAATTTCTGCTCAACTTTACATATAATTTTAATGACTGTTTAAATATATATAAATTTTCATAATTAGTGACAATAATTTTCATTGCCATAATGGAAAATAATTTGATTATTTTATCAAATCGTTCAAATAACTTTTTCCATTGTTCTAGCTATAATGAACAAAAACTATCTTCTATAACCAGTTAACCAAGGAATTTATTTTAAGTATCTCAATTTTCCCTTTTAAAAGTCAAGCGATAATTCATACTAATCCAATGCAAAAAGTAGCTACATAGTAAATTTTTCAAAAAATTTGGATAAAGCGAATATTTTATTTGTATTAGAAAAAGAATCATTCATTGAATGCTTCGAAATGAAGATTTGGATTAAAGTGTAGACGGGTACAAGGCATTTAACGGATTGATAGATTTGTGTACATTATTTCTCAAATTAGATTTTCATTTGCATGTAGTGAAAATCTACTCTTTCTAAAAGGTGCTTTTAATACGAGCTTAAATTTAACTAAATTTTATTTCCTTGATAAATTTTGTATCATGAGAGATTTTTTAGCATCTGTTTTCAACTGACACTTTTAATAATGAGATGAAGAACTTTTTCTTTTTGTTTAGATTTCTTATTGCAGATTTTAAATTTCATTTTAATTTTGCAGTTATTACAACCCAGTTGTCTTTGTTATACTACATTATATCTAAGGGGAAATCACTTACACTGCTTATTTTTTGAAAAATTGTAAACTATTAGATCTTACAATTCATATTTTTTAACATTTATATTTTCTCTTATACGTAGTATCGAGAAAATACAGACGTCATCAAAAAGCTCGAATTTAATATTTTGAATAATCTCCACTTTTTAGGCCATCCTGAGCGAAAATACATTTTTGGAAAATATCTGTCTATCTGTTTGTTTGTGAGACAAAGATAACTCAAAAACTATTTGAACTAGAAGAATGAAATTTGATATACAGTCCTTACACCAAATTTGCAGATTTTCATCAAATTTTGAGTGAAATCTACCAGGAGGAAGTTCATCTGTTTGATTATATGAATATAATTTAATACAACAGCATTAAAATGAAGAAAGCTAAATAGATAACATTCTGTACACAGATTTAACATCTATGGTGTCGATTTTCAGCTTATTTAAATTTTCAAACTTACATGGGGTTGACTGTCTGTACTTTCAGAAGTGTGTCAATGCAATAGCTATATATATATATAAAAAACCACGCAATAATTTAAATATATTAAAGTTGATAATTGATTTTTTGACCTTTAGTATTAGTTAGCGAATATTAAGCATATCATTTTATCAATATTTTTAAACTAGTAAGTAATATTAATCGATTCCAAAGTTCACCACTAGCGTTCCCTCGAAAATGGGTGGAAATCAACAAAAATTCATTAAGATTCTGAATATATAGGTGGTTCTAGAATTTTTTAAATAATTCTTTACCTTGAAGGTTAAAGAAAGCTCATTTTGCAATTTAAATGCTACTTTTTAAATATCTAAAAAAAAAAAAAAAAGAAACATTAAAAAAAATTTAATTTAGAAGCATTTGTAGTTCAGAATGCAAATATTTTTACTACATTGAAAGAAAAAAAAAATAACCTTCCGAAATTAAATTCTACATTGATTTGAATAATTATCTCTTTACTGAAAAAAGAGTGAAAATTGTTTTGAAAGGTTTCAAATAATGAGTTTTTAAAATAAATTTGTTCGAATCGTAGTAAGTATTATTATTCTATCCATGTTTTGGTAATTCAGCTACGTATGTGCTTTATCTGAACGTATTTAATGTATTAAAGTAATAAAGTTTTTATCTCAGTGTCATTATGCATATGTTTTATAAAGTTAAAAAAATGCAACGTCTTTTCTAATCTAGTACTTGCATCTAAAAATGGATATTATTGATAAGAAAAATTAAAGGAAGTAGTAATTGAAGAAAATACTTTGATACTGAATAACAACAAATAATTTAACAAATAAATTACACATTATTATTATTATTATTTTGAAAAAAATTGTGACAAATCAGCACGTTTTTTCATTTTATTGTTGAACACAAGGAAACAAAACAAAACAAAATATGTAGATTTTAAGTTGAAATTCTATTTTCTATGGGAGTAAAAGTATTTAGTTTTAATATTAGTTTACTACCCCGAATTATCTCGGGCGAATGAAAAAAAACTTAAATATTAGTTTTTGTACGGTAGTTTTTGAAACAAGGGACAAAACTAAGTGATACTTGACTTGCAGTTTACTGGTACCTGCTCTTTTTTTCTTACTGGTTTACCTCTGGTATCTCTTTTACGGGACGAGAGTACACTGTCTTGTTGGATTTGATTGCTTTTTTGTTTGTTTTGTTTTCCAGTAGCAGGAATCACTGTCTGAAAAATCATCTCTTTCGCTATTTTGCATCATCACCATTATTTTACTGTTTCTTAACGCAACTATCCTTTTTCATACATTACCAATCCACAAGCAGACGTATACTATACAATAGGGGAAACACCTAACCAATCCCGCCAAAAGAAGAGCGAAATCAACAAAATTTGGCAGACTCTCAATCAAAGCTGTTTATTTCCTTTCATTTCCACCAGGCTGAGTAATACGGTGTCGAAACAAATCGCACTGACTGATTCTGCTTCACCTGATATCTCGGGATAGTAATCAACAGCAATAAATATAAATCTGATACAACTCAGGATAATCAGGCAAACGATTAAGGATCAGACCATTTATATTTGACAAGATATTGATAATTTCCTAATATTTTGTAATTAATGAAATTTATATTTCACACATATTTATTTATTTTCAAAACTAAATCTAGGTACTACTCTTAACGTAACTGCCTGATCGGAAACTCGTCACTGATTAAATAATTTAAAATCATTCTGTTATGATAGTTGAAAACTCAATATATGGATTTATTTAAATAATAGAAACAATTCAGAAATAAATACAATTTTCAATTTGTTTATTGAATGAACTGAAATAAATTAGTATTGTAGATAATATTTTGAAATTATTAATTGACAATAGATTCCAAAGTTCAAAGGAAAAAAAGAAAGAAAGAAAGATATACAGACTAATTTGATTAAAAAACTTTTCAGTTAGTTAATATGGTAAAAAAAATTCTTTGAATAATGTTTCGAAACTTAAAAATGCCCTTGCAATTTTTGAAGATCAGAGGAAGATAGTATCGATGCTATTTTTACTATTTGACACCAGAAATATTAAATAAGCATTTCTATAAAGACATCTTCCAAGACTGAAGTCTAGGAAATCTCTCTAACATATAGCGCGGCCTTCCTTCATTAGTCTTAGAATGCACATTTTTATTGCCTCTATTTTCAAATTAAAGTTTAATTTACCCATTTTATCGTATTTTGGTGCATGAACTATGTTTATAAACATGAAAAATTCGTATAGTTTAAAGGCAATAAAAATATTTTTTAAAACTAAATATTATGCATAATATATTAAAAAAGAATATCGGTTGATTCTTTTTTTATAGTTTCCATTGTTTTTAATTAAATTAACAGATTTCCATGAAACTATTTTCCATTCATTTGTCTATTTTTTTGGCATTTATCGACATTATTTGCCAAATAGTCGCATAGACGTAAGGATTTGATAATGCTTTTTCTCGAAAACATATATATTTTTGAAATAGTACATATTTCTCATTCCCCTCCTCTTTATTTGTATATATTTGCATTGTAATTAAAGTTTATTAACATGCTGTCGATCCACAGAAATAAAATATCCTTTCAATTAGTCCTTCCAATACCGTCGAATGATAAAAATGTAAATTTGATTAAAAAACAAACAAACCCGGAAGCGAGATCTACGGAAGTCTTCCCGTGGGTCAACAAGAGGTCGCATCCCCTCACCAACCTAGCCTCTGTTAAGTTCCAGGGCAAATAGAAGGATATTAATAATCGAATACTTTATATTCTCGCTAGGTTTTAGCAAAATACCCCATTATAATGTCATGTGATGTTAAGGGGAAAATTTATGCGATTTTAGAAATTTTTAATGTATTCTAAAAGGCAGAACTTTTCTTTTCTATTTAAAAAGATAAAGGATATGCTATTGTTCTTTTCTTAAAAATATATATATAAAAAAAATCCATCCTTTTTTGGCCTAGAATTTGTACATTCTAAATTTTCCGATTTTGATGAAATTATTGTGAAACAGTCAATTATTAATGATGATGAATAGTGCAATTTAGAATATTTTAAAGAGGCTCTGAAGGAATTAATAATAAACTGTCGCTTTCATATCCCTTTATTTGTCAGAGAAATACATTAACTGGATTCAATAATTTATTTTTGATGCTCAGTTTATTTGTATAGAGTTTCATAATGTTTAATCCACTAACCCATTAATATTAAAAAAAAAAAAAAATCAAGGTAAGTGTAAATGTCAGGAGCCTCACATTCCAAAAATTAATAAATAGGTTCAATTTCTTACAATAGATGGCGCCAAGCATCAATTACACTGAAATCTCCCACACATTGCTTTCCGACTTTTTAAATCAACTTTCATTAGGAAGTTAACTGTTGATGCTTTGAATGGTGGGTGCACTTCCGTCAATAGTGGCATTCTAGCCTTTTGAGAGGCTGTCTTCTATTAACAAAGCGAATTTTCGATTTGACCGAACAGAATCAATTAAAGACATCAAAAAATTATCAATAGTGACTTTTAAAAGTCTTCAAAAATGACTAATAAAGAGGGTGTGGTCTATGCCGGTGCTAGCAACGATGCAGAGGCCAAAATTCATACACAGGTAAATACCTTTAAATTAATCAACAAATGTGATATTTCTCGATATTGTGTTATTTTTAAAACATTTATTAAGAAAAATTTACGTTTTGCTGAATTTTAAGCATTTTATGCTTGTGGCGTTCTGTCTCATATTAATAAGGATAACATTTGTTTACATTTCTTATTAATGTAAGATGAATATCTTGTTAACATTTGTCAGTTTAATAAATATTTACAGCGGATGTATTTATTTTTAGAACTAGTATAATTTCCGATTTTAATTTTACTTTTTGGTTCTGAATCATTAACTGTCATTTTTGTGACACTTGTGCCTTGTTCAGATATATAAATATTAAATGCATTATATAGTAAGCGTGAATTTGTTAAAGTATTTTTGATTTTTCGTTATTTTTATATTGGTAATTATCTTCAGAAACTGATTTTTTTTTTCCGAGACTGCTTACCTCGAATATCAAAAAAATTATTTTCATTTGCCGCTAAATCTGAATGATAAATGTTATTTTTTTTTTTAAATTCGAAAAATTAATTTTCTTAACACGTTTGCTATGTCAACACTAATTACATGCGATTTTTGAACATGAGAGGAATGATAATTGAATCATGGAAAAAGAATTAGAATTATAGTTTTGTTGTTAAAATTTCTTTTTTTTTCTTAATTTTTTTTTTGTTGCTGCCTTGACTATCTTATCTAAATTTTGGATCTCAAAGACTTACATTTTTGTTTGAAAAACAAAGAATTTTAAATTGAATAGCCACTTACGTATATTTTTTTTTTCGGTAAAAGAGCGAAAATAACAATAAATAGCCATCTTAAAACTAGGAAGAAATAAATAGTCAATCAGTTTATTTCAACAATAATCAAAATTTTCATTATATATTTTGATTTTATAATTAGTATTAAACTAATATTTTGATAAAAATTCCCATTTTATGAATAATACAAAAAGTGTCAACTTTATAAATATTAGATTTGACATATTTTTTAAATATTAAAAAAATAATTTGGCTTGTTTTAAATGTTTTTACTATAAAATTGATATGAAAATATCTTGTAAAATCTTGACTCAAGATGCATAGATAAGAAACTTATATATTTATCAAATTAATTATGTATATCTAAAATTTGCTATTTAGCAGTATTAATATTTTTTTTCTTTCAAACTAGATTTAATGTAAATTAAAAAAGCATTTTTTAATTTTTCTTCCAGTTTACAAAAGTGAGGTTAAGTAAATAAAGCAAAAAGGGAAATAATTTTTTTTGGAAAAAAAAGTAAAAGCTTAACATTTTATGTTTTTATTTATCATTAGTATTTTCCATGTTTAAAAATTTAGTTATATCAAAATTTTAATTATTTATATTATGTCTATAATGATATGGCATTCTATTCTTCTTGTACTGATTTTACAAAGTTAATAGTTACAAGTACAAAGTTAATAACTTTGTGTTTCTGATGTGTGAACAGAAAAACATTCTGGGATATTCAAAAAGCTTTAATGATACAAATATAAGTATTTAAAAAAGTTAAAAACTAAGTGCAATTTTGTACATTTGCTAGAAATATAGGTCTTATGTGTATTGTGTAAAAACTATATACAAAATCACTCAGTATTAAGAAATAGCATCCACATATGTAAAATTTTGACATTATCAGAATTATATATTATATATTTGTAAAATCATATATATTCCCGAGAAAGATCAAAATGACAATGTCTACATACTCTGGTGAGTATCGTTTTTCTCATCTATGAAATTTCATTGAATGTTGACACTCACCAAAATCATGAACATATGAATGCTAGCACATGCTAAAGACGATTGATGTTTACCAAACACTGGTCTTTCAATACAGCATATATGCATTAGCATCTGTCATGTTAGCTTAAAACATAAAATTATTGAAAAATATTACTTTCTGCCATGCAGTGGCTCACATTTCATTTCAGTCATTTTTATATAATTAAATTTATTGTATGGTGGAGTAATGTTCTTTTTGCAGATATTTGTAAATTTAATTATTTAAAAGAAAAGCTATTAAACATGTCTGTGTTAAACCTAGACATATTTGAAAGGTACTGTATTAAATGCAGTCTATGAGGGGCTGCATATTTAGATGTGCCTGTAAGAATTGCTAAGTGCTTTGATAATTAATTTTTTCTTTTATATCTCCATTTCAAAAGTTGAAAGTTTTCTTAACTAATTTTTATTAAAAAAGACTTCTAATAGCTTTGGATTTAAAAAGAACAGCAATAACAAATAATGATACATTGAATATATTTAAATAAAAAATATTAAACTGTGGTTGGCTATTTGATAGATTTTAATTTAATGTTATTAATAAAAAGTAAAAGAATCTGATAGAGAACTCAAAAAAATTATATGAGTCTATAGTGCTTTTAATGATCCTTAATTTTAACAAGTCTTGTAATATATGTATATAAATTATTACATGTATTATTATTTATACATTTATTGTTTATGGTAGAAAATTTCATATATCATTATTCATTAACTATTATAACTCATTAAAAAGTTATAATTATTTATTATCAAGCTTTAAACAGGAAAAATTCTGTCTTGTAAATGTACATAATTCTAAAATCATGAATTGAAGAAAAAAAAAATTAAATTGGTAATATTTACAGATACAAAATCATAGATACAAAAGCAATTTGTTTAGCATATTTGGAGGATTATTATTTGACAAACAACAACAACCCCAATATATGTATAATATAAAGTTTTTTTAAATAAAAATAATAAATTTCATGTTTCAGTTACATTTTAATAAATTTTTGTGAGACAACACCAAAATAAAATGAAAATTCTTCATATAATATAAATGTCTTTTCAGAATTAATTCTGCTTTATATGTCTTGCAATTTTTGGCTTTATAATCTGGAACAAAATGTTGATTATTTATTTTTTAATTGGAAAATGATATATGCATTAAAATAATTATATATTGATTCAGAAAGAGTGGGAATTCTTTCATGCAGCCTCTTGTTATTTTTAAAGATATAAAATTAAAGCATATGTACTGTTCTGTTTTAATCATTTTTTTTAGCCATAATCAGTAACCCATGCTATTGTATGTGTCTCACTGTTATGTTGCCTTGAGCATAAGATTTTTATTTTTTAAGGAAATTTCTCTGTAAATGTGATTATTTTGAGTGGCCATTGAATGATATAAAAATTTTGGATTTTAAACAGTTAGCAGGAATAACTTTATAATTTTTAAGTATTACTGATTTTAACATTCATCAAACATTTCAATATCAGGAGAAGCTTTATTATTTTCTTATCATTCAGACTCAGGTTTTATTTTATCTTCTGAGTTGCAGGAGCTTTTATTTTTCTATGCTGAGGCTATATGTGTTATCTTGTTGTAACTGAATTTAGTTTGCTGTTTAGAATTTATAAAGATTGCTGTTGCAGCAAACTTTATGAATTCTAAATGCTTTTCATGGTTTCTTATTACTACTTTTTGCTATCATACTCAGGCATCATTTCTTCCTGGTTCGGATTTGATAAAAAAAAGTCTCAGTAATAACTACTAAAAAATAAATAGTTGCCTTTCTATAGCTGTGAAGGAAGAAGATATATCTCAAAGAACCTTATATTTTCCTTTTCCAGAAGAACTTCATTTTATGTAGTTTAGACTAGGATTTAAGTAGCAATAACTAGGCCGCATTTTAGTTCACTGTAATGGTTAAAGTATAGTTGCTTTAGGTATATTATTTTAACAAAGGAATTAATTATACTTGATGAAAGTACATAGATTTAAAGTAGTAATAATGAAACTAGCTTGGATATTATAAAATGTGTTGAACACGTGTTTATGGTTGCTGAATTTTATGGTAATTTGGTATATTTTGGCTTCTTTTAAATATTGAAAATATGAAATTCCATTAAAATCAGATTTCTGAATTATTGATGATAATTTAAAGATAGATTTTCAGAATTATTTCAAAAACTTATACTTTGATATATATTAAATCATAAATTTATTTAGTAGGAGAGGAGCTATATATACTTGTATAAA
>JAPMOQ010047046.1:36390-110264 GCA_026543055.1 Argiope trifasciata
CAAAAAGTTATGGTAAGATCAATTTGTTTCTCTAAATTGGATTCTTCCTGTTGGGGTTTCTGCAGGGGGGAGGAGGAGGGGGTGGTGGAGTAAAATGGAAAAAGCAGAGATGGAGGTCACATTCAACTCCTTCTCTTATCCATATCGCACTCACCTCTGAAGGTGTGTTATTTTATTTATACCTACCACGCACTCGTGTTTCAATCGGTCACGCTCGGTTGACCAACACCTGCCCAACGCACGTTGCTTCTTCATTAGAGGCCGGAGATATCTTTGTACTTATGTTTGTGTAAAGGTTGTGCAAGCTGTTCGTCTTCAGACACACCGACCAATTGATAAATTAGTTAATGTAGGAAGGGAGAGAAGTATTGTTGCAGCTTTTTTTTTGTGTGTGTGTGTGCGGATTGTTTCTGTTGTAGGAATATGCGAATCTTTGTCAGTTTCGAAACGTTTGTTATGTATGGACAGAGCTGTAATAAAAGACGGGAAATGAGTGGTGTCTTTGTGCTCGTGTTAAAATTATGAATAGTTATTCAAATATGGATATTTGTAAAAAAATGTCCTCGCTTCTTTTTTTCTTATACTAAGTATTCGTGAGTAAGTGCTATGATAAAAAAAATTTGAATTCGAGATTTTAACATTTTAGACTACCATGAATTTATAAACATTTTTCAAATTAATTATGAACACACCTCAAAATTGCATTGAGCTTATAGGACGAAATTTTGGTCTGTAGTTTTACCACCAAATTTATAAATTTCTTTTTAAATGTGGGTGATTACCGTCGGCAAGATGTATGTCTAATCGCTGCTGGAATATAACACATAGCTACAAAATGAAGAGAATTAAGCAGATAAATTTCGCTCAGAGATTTAGCATCTAAAATATAGAGATGTGTCAAATTTTGAATCATATTCGTCAAAAGTTTTATTTGTCGTTATACATTTTTACAAGCACGTAAACGCGATGATAAAACAATGAATGACTTAAAAGTATTAAATTTGGTATTGGTATAATATGAGATTGCAATTATAATTTTGTGCAAAATTTTGGTTTTAATTGGTCGGAAGAAGGGCTTAGTGCATAATTGATTTTCTGATACATTATTGTAGCAATTAATCGCTCAAGATTCTCTAATAGGCTATTTCGTAAATGTTGTTCGGAAATGCTACATGCTTAATACACAAGTACAGTTATTAGAGTATACGAGGAAGTTTTGGAGTACCACTGCCGTATTTTTCCGTTATTTTTTAAAAATGAAAAACAAATGTATGATTAAGCTTAGAAAAAAAAAATGGTGTTTAGTTTGATGTTCATTTTCTTCATTTTTTTTTTTATCTAGTCGGAATATGTTACATCAATGAATGATAAAATTGACAGCAGAAAAAATAAATAAACAAGGGGCCAAACAGGGTTGCTATTTTAAAATTCAATTTACAATTTTGATTTCATAACCAGATATCAGATTTCATTTCTTTTTTCTTGTTGAGTTACTGCGTTTAATATTACTTTCCAAATAGATGAAGGCTTGCTGGTTGTGAATCCAAAATTTATCCTGAATATTTCATCAGCATTTTTTAGGAAGAAATATTTATTATTATTTTATTATTATTATTATTGTAATATTATTATTATTGTTATATTTATTATTTTAGTTATTTTTTTGAATTATTGCGCTCGCATGTGCGCAAACCAACAGACTTCATGCACTCGGATTTCGTTTAGAATTTGATCGAAATCCACAATTTTGGAGTAAAACCGCATAACATATTTTGCTTGTTCCCATTTTTGAATTATTTCTCTCTGGTATCGACAGAGAAGACGTAATTGTAAATTGCTTGCAAGCTTGATTTAAAAACGATGCAAGTAGGGGAAACGGGTATTACTAACCATCTAAAATGTCCATTTGGAGCAGAAATTAAGGTTTTTAAAACGCCCACTATAAGTACGATGAAATGATTTATGAGGGTTTTGAGGCCTGGTTGGTAGGGCGTTGGATTCGCACCCCTTGGGTTGTGAGTTCGAACCTCGTCGTCCGAAGAGACCGTCGTGTGTGCGATATCTGGCCCACGTCTAAATCTGCGTGGTTACAAAGTCCCCCATGTCGAGAGTAATATCACTGAAGGTACTGATTTAGGTGACCATTCTCTGAACCAGATCTAAATTACGATCTGTGGATGAGTGAATGAAATGTATAAAGTCCGCCCCGTAAAAAGGGCTGTGACGAGTGAGTTGCTAATTTGTACTCTTGCCCCTAGATGGTGCTACTGAAAAACTAAAGACGCAAAAAATTCTGTTTAAATCGCATCACCCAAACATTTTCTTATATATTAAAGACGTGGGAATTTTACATGAAGTTTAGTCTGGTTTTAATAACTTTCACCCTTTTTTATGAGTAGTTTGAACACAAGCAATTACATTTTTAACAGTGCAAAACTAATTTTATTTTAATGGAGAAATTTTGCACTGTATTAAGATCTTGCGCCAGAAATTCAAATCCAAATCTGTTTAAATCGCAGACTCTTAAGGCAGTAGCATTGTCAGTGACAAGTGCCTTTAGAAACAACAACAACATAAGGATTTTAAGAGTATTTCTTGGTGAGTACACTCTGAGTAAATCGAACTTTTACAAAAAAAATTTGACTTAGAAGGGCTTGAAGCGAAATCGATGAAACGTTATCTTTTTTCAGTCTTAAAGGGTGCGAAATGTTTATTAAAATCTCGTGTATGAGAAATTAATAAGTTTCGTAATAGATGCAATTAAGGCAGCATAATATATATTTTTTACTTAATGAAATGAACTATTATAACTGGGTGTCATAGCCAGATATGGATTTTCAACTATCAGACATCCGCCCTATTGCCGCAGACTGAGGGAAGTTTTAGATAATTTAAATAAATAATCTAGCCATTCAAACAAACAAATTAACTTATTGTTTGCCAATGGATTCTAAAACCCTTCGCGCTTTTGCGCCTGCGTTAAGATGGATATTTATTCAAAAAGGGAGTGATAGGAAAGGTGGAAGGAGGAGATGATTACATTTAATAATAAAGTAAACTTGTATTACTTGTGGGTTGAATTTAAGTTATACAGTCAGGAACTAAGCGATATTACAATGAAAAAATTGGGTAAAAAAAGTATCTAATAGGGCGGAAATTAAGGTCAAAGAAGGGCGAAGAATTCCGGAAATTCGCTCATCTTTCCGCATCTCACCCCTTAGTCAGATAGAATCGTCGAAAAACAGTCTTCTCAGGATATTGAAACGAACAGTAGTTGTCAAATGTAATAAATACAAATTCTGTGAATTGTAAAATATTAGAATTACAAAGTGTGTTCATATTGAATTACTGAAACATTATTAAATAAAGTAGAATAATTTTTTAAATAACATATTGGAATCTTAGTTCTTCTTTTAACTAATAAGTTGACTAGTTCTATAAAATAATAATTTTTTCTTTATATTTACTTGATGTTTATTATCGCCTTGTAATCTATCATGATAATCAAGTGATTTTATTTCTAAGTAGAAAAAAAATCATTAAATAATATTGATATTTTCAAGAATTTTAAAGTTATTAAAATAAAAGATATTAAATAATTCATTAGAATATTTGACTAAAAATATGTTGAAATGTAAAATTATATTGACTGTTAAATTAAAAGAGAGATCCCATAGTGTACTAATTAGGTCCCCAAAATGCCCAAATCTGCCATAGACATCCAATTCTAGGAGCGCCGAGTTCCTCCTTTCATATCAAGCGTTGATTTTTATACCTCTGAGTAAGAGGAGAGTCATGGGATGACATAATAAAGCTCATCAATGATAATTTGTTCGCCCACATCAATTCGCAGTATCTGTCACGTTTTGACTTCAGCTGGTGTTATCAATCTTGGGAGAAAAATCAGGCCTCCTCCTGCTCAATTCGAGTGCAGCTGTTCTGCAGTCTTCTCGCCATCGACATGGTGGAAAGCGTATGATAATTAGATGGTTCTTTTCATTTGTCTCGATTGTTTTTAAGCAAGAAAATATATTTCTTTTTGCTTTTGCGCTTGCACGTGCGTTCTTTTCTTTTCAAAAACTTTCATTCAGTTCGTAACTTGCGCTAAAGTATATTTTCTTGCATTCGAAAAAATGTGCAAAGAGAAAGTATATCACCATCTTTGAAGTTTAAATGAGTCTACACATTAAATTTTTTCGAGGCCGGATAAAAAAAATTCACTTATATTAAGTTTATATAAAAATAAAATATTATTATCATTCGAAAATTCGACTTCGGATTTTGACGAAACTTAATGTTTCAGATCTCCCTGTATCTGAAAAATACATTTTTCACTTTATGTATATTTGTCTCTGAATAAAAAAGTTTATTTTATAGATTTCTATCAAATTTTGAATAAAATTCATTGACTCTGAATGGCTGTCAGAGGACAATTAAACGCGATAGTTATAAAAATTTAAAAAAATTAGACGGATCAAATTTAACACGCAGTTTTAACATTTAAAATGTTGATCCGTATCATATTTTGAAGCATATCGAACAATTGGCCATTATATAAACTAAAAAAAAAAAAAAAAATGTGGTGTTTTCACTGTTGAAATAATAGTTTGTCAAATTTTGGTTTCAATCAGCCGATAAAAAAGCATCCAAGTTACATATATGATTTTCTTTATTATACTTCGAAGCATAAAGTGATCATGTGTATGTTTTTGAAAATAAAATTCAGAGTAGATGAACTTGTGACATTTTATAGCCTTTTTCAGGGTTCACAAGTTTTATGCAAAGGGGATGTAGAGAGATAGAGGAAGAGGGAGGATGGGGGGGGTAATAGTTTCATTAAGGCCTTATCACTCGGTGAAATTTCGTCAGCACTTTTCCGTTCCTACCCTCAAAAACCGGCCAAGCAAGTTTCATAATCGACAACTTTTTCTAACCAGCTAGAAAATGCTGTCGGAAATGTTGTCCGCAAACGAAATTCAACCAATCATGTGAAACTTTGAAGTGGCGTCACACAAGTGACGTCATTTTCGTTGTCGTTTGCTGACGGAAAGTGCCGACGATATTTTTCTGTGTGATAAGGCCTTTAGGGAACGTGCGAGGACATTTCTAAGAGACCTCTCCTACGTCTGGTCATCGCGAGTTGGACGAAAAATTTTGATATGTGGTGCTTTCTTAAAATAGTGAATCTGTGTGAAAATTTGGACCAAATCTGTCGACAGGTTGAGTGTTAGTCTGTTCTTTCTATGCTAATGTGATAATTCTAAAACTCAACTCGATAGAAAGATGGGGTTAGATTTGCGATCTTAGCATATAAATTGTTGATCTGTATCAATTTTTTGACAATATCCATATGTTGATATGTGGTTGAGTGGATGGAGTTCAACTCGACTTCCGAACATAATTGTGTTAAAAGGAAAAAATTATGACAAATTCAGATACATATTAAATGAATTTTACAACCAAAGCAAAACGCATATTTATTTACATATGAAGAAGGAAAAGAATTTTGATTAATGGGAAGAATGAGAAAGAAACTGGGTGATGGGATTACGGGAAAATTAAAAAGGAAGATTTATATTACCAAAAATTATCAGCAGAAGGATTGTCTGTGCGCTTATGAGCACTGTCACTCAGAAATGCAATAAGTTGGATGAATGAAATTGGACAAGTGTGCTCTTGACAAAATTGTACTCTCAGAACTGATTTGATTAATCAAAGGGGACATTATTTTTAAATCTTTACCCGATTTCATTCATTATGGAAGGAAGCGATAAAATTAATTTTAAAACGGTCCATATTGTGAAAATATAAAAGGCTAAATTTTTTGAGAGGAATACAATCATTGATTAAAATGACAAATTTTGATATTTTGTGCACCTTCCATTTTTCTTTGATATTATTGAGTAAAAATAACTGAAAAAGATTTTGCAATAAAATTTACTTTGTATAATGAAGCACTTTTAATTCATATTTCAAGGGACTGATAGGAAACGAAAAGTAAATAAAAAGATGTTTAAATCTATATTTTGATAAACAACGTTGATTATTTTAGATTTTAAGCTATTAGTGCGAATTCATTCACAATGAATTTTTTTAACACGACATATTGTTGCATTGTACTAAAAACGTTAGTTAATATTTTAAAAGTGAGAGAAAATTAATTGCAAATTGTGAATATTTAATATGTATATTGATATAATTCGAATTATGTGTATGCAGATTGACGTCTAATAAAAGAAATAATAAAAAATCGAATTGCCTGAAAATATTTACCACATCATATTGTTTCAGTTTAAATTCTGTGAAGGCTTTTTTTTAGATTTAAACGTGATGAGTTATACATTTATTTATATACTATTCACATACATTTTTTAATTTATATACATTTTATACATTATTTAATACATTTATAAACATTTTTTAACATTTTATACATTATTTAATACATTTATATACATTTTTAATGAAATATTTCAGTTTGTATTTAAAGGGAGATAGAATTACTTCTTGACATTCTTCTGTGTCTTCGTTTAATGTAACACGAGACAGTTTCTCTTCAATTAATTCATCAGTTATGAATAATTCCATAATTTTGATATTGATACGGTATATTAGTTTACCGACTTCTGGAAGGTGATATCGAAACCCTTGGGGAAAACAGTATATAACAAAAGCTTTTCATTCTCTAAACAAAGTACTTTTTATCATCACGTAGGAATAAAACGACGTATAAATGAGAATGTATAACTGTCGCTTTTGCTGTGCTTGGATCTGATCTGGTTCAGAGTGTCTTGCTGTCTGTCATTTCTCAGATATGCTGTGCAATTTTCTGCTTCTGTCTTTTTCAAACCTTTAAAAGCCTTCCTGTTTTTATGCACTTTTTTACTCTCATGTACTTGCATAGTAATGAGATAATTTTAGGTGCTAAAGTAAATGTGCTCAAAGAAGTTTTCATGCTTGTTTTACAGCGTGAATGTAAAATTTCTGCATACATTTTTATTAAAAAATTACATGTGGATTTAGTTTAAAAAAAGAATTAACCTGGCTAACAAATACGTTATAGCTTCTGATACGGCTAATCTGTGAAATTATTTTTTAAGCTTGTATTTTTTTTTTTCGTTTTTAATATTTTTACGCTGTGAAACTTTAATGAATAATAAAAATGTAGATTAAAAATCAATAAAAATATATACACAGTCCAAAAAAAATTATCAGTGAGTCGAGGTGAGTAAATTGTTAGGACACCTTGGAGACCATAAAAAATCGTCAAAACTTACTTATTATGCAGTAAATATATAAACAAAACTCACTCCATGTGCTATCGGTGTGTAATATTGCATGGTGAAAACAGACATTTTATTTATTGAATTGAATGGTGACTCCGATGCTTTGATCGCAGTCCAGATTTGGTTCATGGACCTGATGATCCTTTTTGTTAATTTCGATGCAAGGCGCACTTTTTCTTTCCTGATCTGATTTCCTCTTGCTTTTCTTTGTATTTATTATTTATTTCTAATTTCATTTTAATGTTTTTCCATCAGAAATTCATCTGCTTTAACAGATATTCGTATTTTGTTCAAATTTATTTATTAAAAAAAATCAATTTTTAAGTCTTTTTTTTTTGTTTTAATTGTATACAAGTAGTGCCTTTAATTGTTAGTAACTAAATTGCAATTAAGATAGTTTTAATTAAACACTTTGGTGTATTTACAAGCAAAACTTATTTTAAAAAGAATTATCTATTCATTGTATTCTTTTGTGCAATGTCTCTGTCACTGTGTTGATCTAATATCAAATGTCCTTCTAGAATTCAGGGTTATCCTATAATCCCTTCCTTATTTCAATGCAGTTTCACTACTATCCATAAAAGAATTGAATGTTTTTTTTCTTTCTTTGTAAATGTATTTAAATTTTCTTAAATTGTTGTTCTTGTATTCTAGTATTTAAAAGTTTTTCAAATACATTTTTCATTTGAACTGTGATTAATTGATTAATAAAGAAATAGGATATTATTAGAAAATTTTATTCAAGTCTTTAAATTTAATTTGAATTAAGAAATTATTTGACTGCAAAACTGTTTATTATCGAAAAGTATAACCATGTAAATGTTTTCCCTCCCTCTTCGATCTAAGCCAAAATCATGCTTTTCAACCTCTTGCGACTTTTGCAATCGGAATCTCATATTGCCTGATTACATTTGTCTAGTAAAGAATTACGATTTCAGAATCGAAAGCTTAAGTATTCGATTCGTTTTTTGTTTCACTGGAATCAGAATTAATAAGTTTCACCTGAAAATAATTATCTAGTAACTTCAAAACGGGAACTATTATTAATTTGTAAATTATATAATGATATTTCAGTCTTTTGTATATGAAATATGCAAAGAGAAATTATTATAATCGTCAGAAAATTCGATATTGAAATTTTCTCTAGTCTTTCAGACCTCCTTGAGTTCCCAAAACATATTTTTGGATTTATTTTTATCTGTGAACACGATAACTCAAAAGCTTTTTGAGCTTGATAGATGAAATTTTGTAATTTTTGAAATAAAATTACAGATTTCTATCACATTTTAAGCGAAATCTGTTGGCAAGAAGTATCTCTGTCCTCCTCTTCTACGCTGGTAACTACAAAATTTAATAGGATAGATAAAGTCTAAAAGGTATATCCTTATCGAATTTTAAACTAAATCATTCAATAGTTGACTGTTTATCGATCAGCCTTTTTGCTTTCATGTAAATCCGATGACTCAAAAACGCTACGAACTTAAATGTACGAAATTTGGTATTTCATCTTGTTACTAAAATTGTAGTTTGTATCAGATTTTCTTTCAATAGGTTGGACAAAATTCTCTAAAATGCATAATAAAATCTTCATAGATTTTGTACTAAGTACTAAACTTTGATGTGATGGAAAGGGCTACTGTGGTGTGTCGGCTTCGGAACCGGGGAGTTTCAGGTTGGAGATCCAATTCCTCCGAAGATTCTTGGTGCACGTTAAATCTGTCGGGGCCAAATGTCGTCCCGTTGGTGTGGCGTGGGTGTTTGATGAGAGGGTGTCAGCCTAGGTGTCTTCATCTGCTGATCACGATTCAAAAGTACGATGGCCGTCATAAAAATAGCCCTTGTGTTGTTTTAAAACAGGACGCTAATATTACTAAAATAAATTTATCCAATGGATCTAAACATTTATATGCTCTCATGTACTGACCTAGATAGAAGGGGAGAGATAATACTTTAATCTGAGTGTGCATAAGGAAATTACGGAAACATCTCCCACGCTGATTTTGAATACTAATGCAGAAAGTATGTAATATCATCATCAAGTTAGTTTTCTCTAATGTATGCATGGAATTCCATTTGATGTTGATGGCCACATGCATAACATTTTTTCTTCTTTTTAAGAGCACGGTTACATCGTTTGCTAGGTGAGTAAGTGTTCCTGACACGCGAACACGATGATAAAACTTCGTGCCAAAAGCGTTTGACAAATGACGACGACGCTTCGTTTTATGGAAGAAAAATGCTCGCCTGGAATTTTCTTCTTCTATTCTTGTGCCTGCTGATGGCGCTTTCGCATCAATTGAGTTTTCATGTTGCTCGAGTATTGGAAATAACTGCCGTTCCTCCTTTCTTCGCCGGAAGCTATATTTATCGATTTAGGACTCCCACCACTTCCATTTTTTCTTGTTTAATATTCCCCGGTTTATTTGCTTTTTATTTCATAATATCTTCTCCAGGTTTGCTTTTTAGGAAATCTTGATAGTATTTGTCTGGAGTGACAGCGTTATCATTGCGGGAAGTTTACTTCTTGGTTGGGTCAAGTTATTTGCGGATTATTGTGCAGTTTTTTCTTCTTCTGCCTTTCTTTGATATGAAGTTGGTACTAGAAGATTTGATGTTATATTTATAAAAAAATATTTGTAGATAAGTTAACCTCTTACAGTGATATGTCCTCTTTCACCCACCATTCAAGGCATGCATCATTTTGACATTTCATTTATTTAATTTTAATTGTTAAAAACACCAACGGGATGTTGAAGTGATGTCGACTCATTTTTTAGTGGAACTCAACCTAAATCAGTTGCATGTATTTATTTTTTGGTGTAATAAACAGGTCCATGTATTAAGTGCATAATTCTGCATCGATTGTCATCAGTATTTCATTTCAATAATCATTACTGCAAAGGGTTGAAAGGCTAACTGACATAACTGGGTAATTAACAAATAGTTTCAACAATGATTTCTGTATGAAAGTTTGGTTTTATTTGTTGAGGAATGAACTTAAGTTATCAAAATGAAACGTGAAGATTTTGTTTTTGTTCCTCTTTGATAATTATTGAGTTTTATAAAAGAACTAGCCGCCTTCCGATTCACCAATCATAGCGCTAGGTAAAATTTTTATAATTAAATATTTTATGTAACTCCTATTTAAATAGCTTCATCAAACTATTTGAAAGCTTCAAATTTTGATAGTTATATAATTCATATAATAGTCATATAATTTAGTCAATAGTCAAATTTTGATAATCATATAATTCTAATATTCTAAAGACCATCAGCCATAACGTGATATGTATACCTCTAATTTTCTGTTAACTCTCGTAGAATTTATGCTTTAAATTAAAGTGAATATGATTAATCTTCAGTTCATATAAGAATATTTTTACTGATATGAAGCCTTTTAAATATATATATAATATGAGTACTGAAAATAGAGTGCTTTTAGTATTTAAACCTTATGAGAACTAAAGAATGTTCTTTTTAATTTATGTAAATTTTCTCA
The DNA here is from genome assembly GCA_026543055.1 of Argiope trifasciata. Classification (NCBI taxonomy): domain Eukaryota; kingdom Metazoa; phylum Arthropoda; class Arachnida; order Araneae; family Araneidae; genus Argiope; species Argiope trifasciata. Next base: position 47,176 of record JAPMOQ010047046.1, read on the forward strand.
TATTCATCATAAACAGATCGATTAATTAACAATGTTTAATTTTAAATGCATCTAACACTAAGAAGTCAAAAACATGTGAAGCTTTCAAAACCAAATCCATATCCATTGAAAAAGAGTTGTCAACGATCAGAAAACAATGCGCATACGTAAATTTTAAATGCCAATTATGGTAACGCAAATGCGTGGATTATCTATGCTATTCGGGGTAACTCTACATAGATTAGAAATTTTTAATTTCCTTTATTTTGTATTAATTGAAAAGTTCTTCAGAATGAATCTGAAAAATTGATTAATTAACAATGTTTAATTTTAAATAATCAAATACAAAGAAAATAAACAGAATCGTTTAAAATAATCGGCTGAAAATATGTTAAGCTTAACCTCATTAGAGTGGGGAGGGGGGAAACTGAAACCTTATTCATTTAGCAGTTGGGAGATGAATAGATTTTTTTGCCGAAAAAGTTAGTTTTTAATTAATAATTAAAATTCTAATTAAAAATTTGAAAAACGGAAACTCCAGGTGCACTTTTCTGACCTCCAAGGTATGCATATGCCAAATTTGATAACTGTAGGCTGTACGGTCTGACCTATAGAGCGCTAACATACAAACACATATACCCATTGAGTTTTATTATAAGTATAGATGTAGATTATATTACCAGCCATATACGTTAAAAATACGTTATAAATAATATATTTTTATTTTCAAATAAAGGCTTTATCATTCCTTTACCCTCATATAATTATGCACTTTTTGCAAGACAGTAGATACAAAAAATTACGAGGTCCGTCCCAGAATAGCCCTAGTTTCAAAAGGGAACGTTAATATAACTAAACTAAACTCAGACAGTCGGACAGACTTCTTCCAAATGGATTGTATTCATAATTAATAAGAAGATGCAAATTTGATGTCATGGCTTCGTACCAAATTTCATTCGTCTAGCCCATAACGTTTTTTCCGTTTTCGCCGACAAACAGAATCCCGGATTTTTTTTTCATTCTTTGATTTAAAGGGGTCTGGAACGTAGAAATTCTTTAAAATATCGAGATCGAATTGTTTGATGGTTTCATTGCTTTATATATTTCGCATACAAAAATGTAATATATATAATTACCCTTGATGAAAACTGCTTTGATTTATTAAACGGAAAATGCTTCGAATTGTTAAATAACATGAAGTATTAATACATTCCATAAGGAAGAACATATACGGGAATATTAATATTGGCTGGTTCAGTCTAAAAAAAACCGGAATGGTGCAAAGATGGTTTTGAAGAAAATTTTGCAAAGCAAAACCATAGTTTATTGAATTGTACTATTTATCACGCTTCGCAAATTAGTAAAAGAAGGGAACTTAAAAATAATAAACGATGAAGTTGTTTTTGTAAAACAACTCGGAAAAATTATGTATATTAATTCGAAATTTTCCCGCAAGTTAGTTACTTATAAAATTAGAAGTTTTCAATCTATTTTTTTCTAGCATTTCTTTTCTTTTTTATTTATAGCACATATAACAACATATTATTAGAGTTCTGCATTCAAATTGAAAGTCAATTGTATAAATATGTTAAAGAAATATAAGCATCCTTAATATATAAATTTTAACTACGACTATAATATATAACATCCTTAATATAAAAATTGACTACGACTATATAACCAATATAGGGCGAATTATGTGAAAATTATAGTTAAGATCTAGAAAGATTTGTTGTGTTAAATTTCAGTTGCTCTCCAAGAAAAACTGAAAAAAGGACAGGTTTTCTACAAATTTGTATTCTGTAAACTTAAATAGTTATATTGGATTCTATAAAAAGTTAGAAAAATGCTAAATGCACTTTCATACTTATAAATTAAATACGTAACTTAAATTGCGGTACGTTATTATAAATCAATATTTTTAATTTGTTATTATTTACGTAAGCATTAATTATTAGACAATTTTTCCCATTGCATTTTATCAGTTTCCATGCCAAGATTTGTACTTGATTGTTTTTTGAAAGATAATGTAGTATTTTGTCCTTGGCTAAAACAGAAACAGAACTTTTGTTTGTTTCTGTCATGCTGCCCGTCACAGTCACTTAAATATTAATAATATTTTTAATAAGATACCTGATATTAGTCTGAAATCCGGTTGAGACCTTACAAAATGATTAAAAAATATGTTAATAGCTTCTGCTCCTGCTAGTTTAGCAATTTCGTCCTAATACAAAACCGAGCTGTCTGCATAAACACAATCTGTGCAAACATAACTTAAAACTTGCAATCGTTTCCTGAAGCAAACCGCATCTTTGTCAACTGTCTCGTGGCTTTGAACTTGTTCCCAAGGCCATTTGAAATGTAGCATTTGTTTAAGCTGTGACAATAAATGTCTTTGATGGTAGACTGATTACACTCTTATCGGTGATTATATTTAATTCAGATCTAAAATTAGCATTTATTTGTATTGATTTGACATTGTAAGCCTCTGATTGACACAAGTATCTCTGTTTAATTGATTGTTCATTGAAATTGTATTCATCTTCTGATAAAGAAGATAGTATCTTTTATTTTATTAAAGGAACTTTTCAGAAGAACATTGACAGCCTTTACTAGGTGTTGGCTGATCACGAATTGTGATGCTAATCTCGAACGCGGTGACTAATTCTTTTTATGGCCTGCAAACATTTATTTTTGCATAGATTCTTTGCCAAAGTAAGGGGAGGGGATATCGCTTTCCTGGGTGAAATTTTTTTACACATTTTTATTTATTTATTTTGTTTAAGATGAGAATTTGTTAGCAGGTTTACTTTTCATGATGTATTATTAGATCTAGTAAAATTGTACATAGTAGTATTTTTCAACGGATACCACACTATTTAGATATTTCTAGAACCTAATTATCTGTTAATCGATTCGTTTTAGTAAAATTTTAATTCCCTATGACATGTGCTGTCTGGTGATGAGTTTGAAAGAATTGAGAGTTCAGTTTAATATCGATAATAAGTTATGAAATTGTCACTGCGTTTCACTTTTAGAACTTTTTTGCAAATCTAAATATTTATGTATGTGAAAAAAGTAATGCATAGCAAGAATTAAAAAAAAGTTTTGCTTAAATGGAAAGTTTTGGTAGATATGATTGGAGACTTTAAGGCTAAAAAGTGAAAAAAAAAATCATCAAAAATTTGAAGATAAAATCGTAAAGGTTTTCGGCGCTGAAATCAATATTATAAGAAAATCAAGCCATTATGAACATCATATGAAAGCAAATTCGTAAACGTTTATTAAAAATTCAAAATATTTAATAAATGTCGAAATTTATTGAGAATATTTGTATCAGTGTAGCATACTTTGGTGATTTTTTTTGTCTTCATACTTTCGATGAAAAACAAATTCTACCTTTTAGTAATGATAATAAAAACATGTTTAATTTTTTCTTATCAAACAATGTTGAATTCAAAAGAAACTTAAGTTTTTTAATTCAAAATATGATTGTGTTCATATATGCCTAACTTCAATTTACCACTCTAACGTATCTTTGTTAAAAAAAGGCTTACATTTAAAAATACTTCAATAATGATAAAATTTTGAGTTAAAGTCTATAAGATTTTATATCGTAATTTAAACAAACCTATTTTTTGTATTTTATTATCAATCTTATCAGTTATTACATTGAACCACTTATTTGAAGCTGTTTTTCTTTTAAATTTCAAATTGGAGAAATAAATCGTTTGTCGCCTTATAGAATATACTTGGTTCTTGCGCCTTTAAACTCCAAGTCAAATCTATAGATTAAGAAATTCTGCATTAAACCTAAAAGCAACAAAAAGGAGTTTTGAAGTTTGATGACTACTTATGAGCAATGATTTGTTGTTGTCAAATGTTAATACTTTCAAAAATGTTTTATGTATTAATGATATTTTTATGAATTAAACTTAAAATTTTTATATAATTATTTCTAATTCTGCCCTGTAGTCTAGTCTGAAAATAGCATCTTTGTAATTCATCTCGAAATTGTAAACCGAACGAAGGATTAGATCATTTACTAACTGATGATTTCTCTCTTTCTTGCAAAGTGGCGTTAATTCTTTCCCTTTCTCTCTCTTTTAAATCTTTCACCAATACTTTTATCATAAATTTACTGCTTTTCATTTTTTTTTTTTGCTTGATCTTTTTCTTTATCTTTTGTAAAATAAAAAAAAGTTCCCGGGTACATTTTCTGTTAAAACACATTTGCACCCAGCTATGGTGAAAATAGCCTAATTAAATATTTAATGATTCAAACAGTTGATTCTGTCGTGGTTTAATCTTTTAATGGTTCGTTTAATCTTCGCAGGAATCTCAAATTTAATATTTCGATCGGAAAAGTAATGGTTAGGAGAGAGATATGCTAGAGGAATATCCCGGCTTAATGGGTCCACCAGTGTATCCATCCATTTAAGTGCCATTTACTTGACGTTAATTCTAGCAAAACGGAACGTACCGATAAAAGCTAACTTATTGCAGCAGCGCCATTAATTAAGTTTATGGGGGTTGTTCAACAATTAATTTACTACGGTTTTGTTGAATTAATTTTATATATTGTAGCTAAGTTTCTGACCACTGTATAATGATGGTATTGTTAACGTTTCTTTACTGTATACTGTTATTTATGTTAAGAAAAGTTGAAAAAAATTTCGAAAACTCAATAAGTCATACTTCAAGCAAAAATCTCAGCGTGGGAAAATAAGCTGATATCTTCCCCATGAACAATGCTAGAAAAATCAGGATGAAAGATAATCAGGGAATGGCAGGAAAAAAAAATGAGGAATGAAATATTTGTAACAATAAAGCACATGATTTGAGCTTCATAATCACAATTAAATATTTTGTTGCATGATAAGCTTAAAAATATATTAACAAATTAAACAAAAAAACGCGGCAGTTAAATTGATATAATTTAAAACTTTTTTCGGATTTGAAGGTGGTGTAAAAATTTTTTTTCATTTTACAATATTTTATAGAAAAAAAAATACCGAATTACGTTAAATTTTTAATTGATTAATTTTTTCGTTTCATTCCAAAGTGCACAGTTTTTTCCTTAAAAGTATACGTATATCAAATTTAGTAGATCTAGATCTAACAATCTATCCTGTAAAATGTCAATGCGTGCACGCACTCATCTCCACATTCAAACATATTCTTTATTATTATTAGTGATTGCATGAGGCCACGGTGGCTGGTGGTAAGGTCTCGATTTGGGAGCCGGAGGGTTATAGGTTCGAGTCTTGATTTCATCGAAGAACCGTTGTGTATGGGTGTATGTTGAACATTAAATTCGTCAGCCAAACGTCCTCCCTGCTGGTGTAGTGTGGTGAAGGGGGGGGGGGCAAATCAGGTGACCGCGGTCCAAAAATACGAAGTCCGTTCCAAAATAGTCCCTGTGTTGTTTTACAACGGGATATTTTTATAACTAAACTAAACCAAACCAAACTAGTGATTACATAAAGTGAATCTTTCTTATACTATAATACGAGGAATGGTTGCCAAGTCGAAAATCGCCCCAGAATTAATAAACTCCGGTAAACTTGGGGGTCTGGGGTTTTTGGCCACGAGGAATCGATTGGCGCCGGTTTTGAAGCGCCACGGCCGAGCAGTTCGGATTTTTTTTGGATTTTTTTGGGTTTTATTGGCACAAGAGCCATGATGTTGACTATGCTGCGCCAACCGATATTTTCAAACTTTATTAGTTCGCCATAATGGCTAATAGGTTTCAAGCGGTAACGTGCTGCCATCTATAGCCAATATGGCGAACTAATAAAGTTTCCAGAAGATGATCCGGAACTCAAGGAACTGATCTCGAAATGGATGATCCATAACCCGTGTGGTGATATGAACCCAAACGCTCCGTGCATGGTCAGCAAACATGGAAGAGACCAGTGCAGATGGGGATTTCCAATGGAACATCAAGACATGACATCGCTGGTGGACGATGAAAAGCCGAGGTTTAACCGGTTATCTTTTCACCAATGGTTTCACAAATTTTCTTATGGCATGTATTGTTTTGATAAATCACAATTGAAAATTTAAATCTTCGAGTTAGCTTCGATGCCTGTTTTCTCCGAGCGGAGCTCGGTCACCCGCTGGTGTTAATAAAATTTAACATGCAAGTTAGATAAAAAGGGATAGCCATGTGACAATTTCTATGGACATTCAATTTTCATTATGAATTTCTTCAGTTGATTGCAAGCAATCTTGTGAAAGCTTTTATTGAGATTTTGACGAATTTCCTTCTGTACAAACTTCCTTGAATTCAAAAAGTGTAATTTTGGAATGTTATCGTTTTATACATCTAACTGCGTACATAATTTTAAAATGATTTGAGCTAGACTGATGAAATTCGCCGTATGATTTCTCCAAATTTTTGGATTTCTATGAAATTTCGAAGACAATTCTTTGATAGATTATTGGATTATAAATTCTTATGTTAATTATAAAACGAAATAAACTTCTTATATAATATGAAATTTGGAACCAAGTTTGTCAAGGAATTTAATTGACCATTTACCGGTTTCATAATAAATGATACGCGATAACTCGAAAATACAATGACTTAAATTTATGAAATTTGACATGCAATTTTTTTTTCTATAGGTGTAGCTTTATGTCTGATTTTGGTTTTGAATCGTGTGGAAGAAGAGCGTTCAAAAATATACATTTATTTTTCTGATGATGCGTTAGTTGAACGTTATTGGGGAATTTCGTAACTATAAATGGTACCCAATGGCACGTATTTAATAAGGCATAAGTTCATTTATTACAGAGTATATGAAAAAGTTTTTGGGAGATCGTGCCGACTGGTTAAAATTTACTTGTAATTATGTAACAGTGATCAAACAGACGTACATACATACACAAAATGCTTTTAATGTCGTTTGCTGCTTCTATTACTTAATTATTAAAAGAATAGAGCAGCGTTTTTACAAGATGCTTGGTATTTTCAATAACAGTGTTTATATATTGTTGTACAATATATTTAAAATTTTTAAAATAACGTGAAAATTATTTCACGGAAATAATATTGATATCATTGAAAAGCTATTTTTTTTGTATTACCTATTTATCTCACCTTTCTCCAAAGTTAACGTGGTAAAGCATTAATTTTATTTTTTACTAAACGTATTTCAAAAACTGTTTTTTTAGCAAGTACTAATACAAGATTATATATCAAATTTGATAGCTCTAGTTCTAATGGTATGGCTTGTTGAGAATTTTGAACTTTTTTTCTTCGCTGATATTGCATTACGAGTTTATAAATACCGGGCCACCTATAAATATTATCATATAAAAAAAGTTTTTGCGAATTTTATAATTTATCAAAATTACTTGACATGAATGAATTATTTTTCAAAGAATTAAATACTGTATTTCATTATTAAAAACATTGTTTCTGATAAATAGCTACTAGAATATAGTTGCAGTTTTCAGTAAAGCAAAAACATTAAAAAGAAATAAAAAAAACTAGCAAAAAAAATGTTTTCTTTTCCATTGTTGTTTCTAAGATTTTCTTTAAAGATTGGAAATTTTGGTGATTATAATGTATTATTTGACTTCAAAAAAAAAAAAATAAATAAATAAAAAAGCCCGTAAGAAAAGAAAGTGTAATCATTATACGAATATCTCAAGTTCAATAAAAATTCAATTGTGAGTGGACTTTTTTTTTTTTTTGTATTACTAGCTCCACTCCGCTAGGGCTTTTTTGGGGACGGACGGTGTTATTCTGAAACTTTACTAAATGATGAGGTTGATACCTACGCTGGCTTCTAACTTCCCAATAGAAAAATGCGCACAAATTTAAGAATCTGCGACGTATCAAGGTAAATGTAGCTCGTACAGTGCTGGATTTTTGGTTGAATCAGGTTTCAAAACTAAAATTGTGATTTTACTATTAGACTACTACATTAAATTTAAGCCTCAAAAGAAAACAGATGAATAAAATACTTTCTAGCTGAGAGTTTTGATCTGGTTTTTAATGCAAGAGCGGTTTCTTGAACCGAGCAAAAGAAAATTTTTCTGGTAATGCAAGATATAATATCGATTATATTAGCCATTCAGTTTCAAAGGATGGGGATAGAAATGCAGTGCTTGAGTTCTTTATAGAAGACTATTTATATAGACTATTTTTTTTATCGTCTAGAAAAAGGCTTTAATTTCCTTTTTTTTCTGTTGAAAGAAAATGTTGAAAATTTATAAAAACTGTTGAATAGCATCTCATAATTATCATCGCAATTTTTCGTAACATAAAATATATATCGTACATAACTGATCGCATATATCTGATTTCTGACATCAAAGTGTTCACATATGAAAGTGAAATAAACCGTACTTTTCATTTCGAGAAACCGAAAGATTGGCTTGTGAGTCTTTTCAACTAACATAGTAATAAACTTAAGTTTAAAAGCACAATTTTTGCAACTTAATAGTGAATAACTCTGATTACTGTCATATGAGTTAGATTTGAATAATTTTGATTATTGCCATGCGCCGTGGAATAAGTAATGAATAAAATCTTTGATAATATCGACTAAGACAACTTTGAACACAAACCCGAGAACTCGTATTTTATTATAGAATGGCCTGGAAAATGAGTTGGTAACGTAACATTGCGCTAAATAACTTTCAAGAACTTTATTACTGCCATCCTTCTTGAGATGCCTAGTGGTCCGGACAAAGACGGAAGCGCAAAACTTATAATTTTCCGCTGGCTTTTATAAAACGTTCCTCTCGTCCTCCGTACGTTTTAAGTGCTATCTTCCTCCTACCGTTTCCGCTTATTACTTGGCAATCAGTTTGTCTCCGCAGTCATTTCCTCCGAAGATGGGGCGTTCTGCGAAAAAAAAAAAGTGTCGGAGCGCGGCGGCTGTGCCCCATGTTCTTTTGGCATCGATCCTTGGGGCGCTTGGCCCTCTACTTTGTTTTGGCCTTAATCGGTCCCTTTATGCGAGAGGATCAAAAAGAGCATCTTCCCGCGTGCCGAAATGAGGGACGGCGAACTGTTTCCATGGCAACGAGGGGTGCCCCCTCCCATAATCCGCCAGGGAGGTGGGGGTGGTCGTCGCATATTGGTCCCTTCATCTGCTCTTGCGCATTGAATCGAACGAAGCACGCGCCTCGACCCCCTTTTTCGGGCAGCGTTCTTGGAGGAACACATCCTTCCCCAGAATCTTCTCTGGTGTGGACTGTGGTGGACGCTATAGTGAAGAGCAGGATTTTCTGCCCCCCAGAGTATCCCACCCCTTAGCTGACACCTGTCGTCTTCCACAGCGATTCCAAAAAAGTTTTTCCTTTCTTTTTCTTCTTCTAAACTTTGTTTCGATTCGTTATCCCAGAAGGGGGTAGACATGACCCAGTTCGTAAGTCACATTCCCGTCGATGTCCAAGTAACGAGACCCGTTAGGCCGCACCACATAGACATCAAAGAACACCATCACAAGGTAAGCCCCCATTAAAACTACTGAAGCTGTTTGTTTCCACTGACTAAGGAACGTTAATTATTCTTAGTTGCATATGTTCTGGCACGGTCTTTCGTTAGATGTTTTGAGAAGAAAATAAGTCTTTATGCATAGTAGGTTTTTGCTCTTAAATTTGGAAGCTATCTAGGGTAAATAGTTGGCTTAAAGCCACGATGCGCTGAGTGCCTCATTAAAAAAAAAGTAGAAAAGAAGGTTGCAGTCAATACGCCGCTTTATTGTTTGTTCAGTCCTGTTAATGTTTTAAATTGAATATAAATTCATGTGTGAATATTTTAAAACTAATATTTTCAAATATTATTTAGGCTTCAATATAGATTATATATTTTTATTATATATATATATTTATTAGCTATTTTTTATCTTTTATTTTACGATAAAAAGCCAAAAGCTTGTTGACTTTTATTTATGCAAATAGTACCTTATGATCATATATGTTTAGCATATATTTCAGGGAAAAAAAAAACTGAATTAATTTTTACTTCTTGTAAATATATTATTTTCGCTATATATATATATATAGATATATAATATAATATTAACAATCTTGGGAGGTGCCTTAGTGATAAAGTAATTAGACTTAATTTTTTTCAATTTATTTAAATCATCGCCATTGTATTTGTTATAATGGTTTATTAAGTGAACATTGCATTTCCAGGACTATGTATTAAATTATTTTTAGACTGTTTTTTTAAAATATGGATTTCAAAATAAAATAGGCTTTGCGTACTTATATACAATGCGCGCAACTTGAGAAAGCGGATGCTCTGTGGTCTTATACAGATGAATAAGCAAGTTATTGAGAAATAATAGTGCTATCGTAAATACTTGTTATTGTTAATACCTTTTCAAACTTATTCATATTTACTAGTCTGATATCAAGTAATGCTGATCATTGATACATTTTGATGCCTCGCTTTTAATAAACTAGTGGATATAATTTCACATACATACACATTTTTAATGCGATCAATATTTTCTTTTCTAAAATGTATATGCTTTTATTTACTTATTTATTAGGACCCATGTCTGCTCGACCTTGTTTGTTCAATTAACATTTACACAGAAGTGAGCGTTTATAAATTCTGTAATAACGACGTAGATATGATTAAATATATAGGACTAGAACGAATCATACTTAACTAAGTGTTCTTACTGCCTTTATATTTTATATTTCACATAGTTTTTTTTTTTGGAAAACCTATTTGGTGACTAGGTTAATAACATTATTTTATTAACCCTCTCCCCCCAAAGTCTTGCTATCCTAATCAGCTGCCTTGTCAATGATTCACCATCAATATTAACTTTAAATTCGACCTTTTTGTAGCGGACAGATTATACCTTGATCAAACAGTTTATTGAAATAATTTTACATTCCATCATTATATTTCGTTCCAAATCTAATTCATACTAAATTTCAGCTGTCGTATACAAGCGATTCAGAGTAATCGTGTTCTAATAAAATAATAAATAAAGATTAGTTTCAATGTAATTTTAAACTTGCTTTATTTTTTGATAACTTTGTTTTATTTTTATAGTTTAAAATTGGCAGCATTTTTTTATATTTAAAGAAAATAAATCCTGCAAATTATTTTATGTTGGAACATATAGAACAATACTTTTTATACCCCACCTATTTGTGAACCCTTTTAGACCGAAGAGTGGGAGAGGGGGGGGGGAGTTTGTATATATTGTTTCTCCCCCATCCTGAATCTACAAATTCGTTAAATTTACGTGTGCAATATATATTCTGTATTATTTTGTATAACTTTTTTTTGCTTGAAATTGTTTGAAGGGTGTACAACTGTAGAATGTATGGGTCAATATACCGATAGAGTTTATTCTGAATGAAAAATAAATGAGGTTTTGAGCTTGAGTAAAGTTTCCAGAACTTTGGGAAAGTTTTAGTATATTACCCAAATTAATCAAAGGGAAAAAATTAGATTTTATCACCGTGTTTTCATCATTTTGACGGAAGTTCAAATTAAAAAAAAATTATCATCGCAAAATAAATCTAAAGAAATGCAACTTTTAGCACGTGACTGGATAAAATATAATAAATATAAAATGTGATATTTTCGTTAAAAAATGCAAAGATAAGGATTCTATGATCGTTTTCAATATTTAAATCATTAATTGAATAAATTATCTTCATTTATACAGGATTGAATTTATACAGGATATGCATTCAAAGGCCTTTCCAATGGTAAATTTGTAAAATATTATTAATAGGCATATATATTGTTTAATACTAATAATTTGATCTAAATGTAAATATTTACATTTTATGTAGTTTGAGTCAAACAATGCATTTATGAAAAATGAGTTTTAGATTTCTTCATACTTTGCTCTGTGAGCCATATTTTACAAAATATTTTTATTAATATTTTAAATAAAAGTTGCTACATCAATCAGTCTTCTAAATCAATCATTAAAACAGGCTGATTTATAAAATTAAAGAATATTATTAGGAAAACGCGTTCTTTTAGAACTTTCAGTCCATCATCTTAAAGAAAATATTAATTTCAGGCCAATCAATGCCCGGAGTTACTTCAAGGCTAATGAATATGTGATTTAATTGAAAATTTTAGAACCCATTACTCATGGCGAACCAGCTGGTCGCCAAAGGCGGCTAGTATTTAATAAAGGAAAAGAACGGCCCTTTTTTGAGGCTGAATGATGTTTTTCATAGTCTACACTGTGAATGTTGATAAGCGTTTCTGAAGTGACATATATATGAGCAATTCGAAGATCGGGATTTTGGAAATGTAATTATGATATGGGTTAATCCTTGATAGCAACTTAATGTTATGGTTCTAGAATCTCCTAGATTTTACAATTTAGGGAGAGAAAAAATGAATATATTTTTCATGTTAATTATAGTACTTAAATTAGAATCCAAGTTCTTTTCAACAGATCATGTTTCAAATATTTTGAGCTTAATTGACTCTGTATATGATCCAAATCGAACTACTGGACAAATAGATATAATCATGTATCCGGTAGCAGAATTTTTTTTTGTTAAAATATTGATTGAGCAAACAGGAATACCTCGTTTTTCAGCTGGTTCACAAGTGTTTCTTTTAATCTGCAGATGACCAACTTCTACAAGAATTAAAAAAAAAAAAAATGTTTAATTATATTATATGCGGGGCTTGTTTGTGTTTTAATAAATGAATATCGTTCTGATTTAATATTTGTATTCTTTCAATGCGACAACTCTGTCCAAATTCCAAATAGACATCTTGGAACAGATTCCAAAATAAATCTTTTATTTCCATTGGTAGGTCACTGCGTTGATGTTCACATTCCAGAATAAAGGTTTATCCCATTCTTGCTATCAGTTAAAATCAGCAGACACTGTGCTCTGTGACTCGTAAACTATCGAGGCACTATGCGTGATCCGTCCCAGCTGGCCTTAACGACCTTCTCTGCCAGATAAATGCGTAAATTGCTCTTCGCATCTTCACACTTAATGACTATTTTTCATTTTCTTTTATACCCTCCTCTGGTTCCTGTTTTCACTTCACAAAAGGACGAGTAATAGCCCTAATTTTTTCTTCTCCGAAGTCTCTTCGACTGGTCCACAAAAGTTTTAATGAACTAGGGTACTATTGCCAGTGAACCATTCATTGACTTAATTTCACCTTTTGTATTAGTTAGGCTCTTTCTTCCTTGTTTTCTTTCGGGTTGCTTGGTTTTATAAAAATAGGTTTCCTTCATAGTTATACTGTGGTGTTACTTATGATTGCAAGACTTAAATGTATTGATGTTTTAATTATGATATACAGGCTATATCAAAAGTTTATGTCGGTTTCAATAAAATTTTTGTTCTGTTGTAACTTTTTTCTATACAAATAAGGATAACTTTGTTCAAATTTTTTTTTTATATAGAAGGCACTTTAACATGAAAACAGTATAAAATCTCAAGACTAACTGATACAGAGTTTATTTCATCACAAGGGGTTAACAATATTTTATCTTGCGCAAGCCTACCACCATATTTCTGAATGTATAAGTATTACAGTAAAAACCCGAAATCAGTCAAAACTCGAATTAATTAGGTAAAACGTATTTTAACTGACAGCGCAAGGGGGGGATTCTTTTTATTAGTGTTTTGTTTGATTTGCTAGACAATGTATCTATCCAAATTTATTTGTATTTATTTTTGTATCTATCCAAATTTATTGTATTAAACAATACTTAACAAAACTGCGTTTGAGGAAAGAACCGATTATTGAAGAGGGGACATTTTTTATTTATTTATTTGGATATTGTTTGAACTCAGTATCGTTATTACAAATTACTTCTTTCGAATAGACAAAATAGCACTGTTAGTCAAAACCCGTTTTACTTAGTTACTTCGGATTTTCACTGTAACATACGTTTTAAAAGGCAAATTACTTCAAAATTATTCTCTTTTTTTAATCCACTTATCGCACTGATTGAAATGAAGAACCTGCCAAATTCTCATTTAATGTGCAAATTCTACTAAAGAAGGTGAATAAACAAGCTTTGGCGTTATTTTTTCCCCTTCTACTTTTTCAGTTTTCCCAAATTTAATAAATAATTGAATATATGTTTGATCATATTAAAATAAAGAACTTTATAGATATTTAGCTTTTTTTAAGTACCGACTTTTTCCATTGATATTCTCAACTTGATTTTTTAAAAAAGGGGGAAACGAACAGTCGTATAATAACGTTTTATACAAAAATAGAAAACATTAGATAAAAAGTATTTTAATCCCGGGCGATGCTTGGGTCATCAGCTAGTATATACATAATCCTTCCAGCACATCACGAGCCAAGAATGTGGGTGGCGACGCAATTTCCAGAAAACATTAACAAACTGAAAGAGCATTGAAAGAAAAGTTTAAAAGTAAACGATTCACAGACGATTAACTGTTTCGGTCAGGAACAGATGGAAAATACCTTACCTCCACCAGTACAAACTGGAACAAAAGAAAAAAAAATCTTGACACTGGATCCACGAGTTAATAGCATCAGGGGAAAAAAACAACAAGAAATCCTGTTTGGATCCGCCAGTAAAAGCAGGAGCATAAGATTTTCTTCGACAAATGAAACTAGACAGTTTATATGTTTTAATGAAGTTATATCATTATATTCAGATGGAGTGAATTTTTCCCCACACCAGAATTTGTATTAAGTTCTGATTTTTCTCTTCTTTATATAAATTGATCTTTTTTTTTTTTTCTTTAAAGCAAGCGCTTTCATCTTGGTTATTTGTGCTTTCTGCAGTATTTAAATATCTTTCAGTAGGTTCTGAAGTTATTAAGCTTAATGTACTTGAGGGGAAATTAGATTGTCTGGTAAAGTAAGAGGGAAGCTGTCTAAGCCTAAGAATATTAACTGGACTCTTAATATTTTTTAAAGCACCTTTGCTAAATCGCTTTTTTTTTGTTGGATTTTGTCTTGAGTAAATTTATATTTACGTGAAAGTTGCCATTCTTAATATTTTGAAATTTTTGTAGTGCAATCCATGGAGGAAAATATGTTTAAAAAAGGCAAAAAATTAGTTCATTTACATTTAAAATTATCTAACTCTTTATACTTTTACTTGTATGTAATAAGGTTTCTTTTAATTATTAAAAAGATTTTTGTTTTAAATTCTTCAGTAAGAAAAAAAGTTTCAGATTTATTAATGCATCTTACTTTACGTTATCTGTGCTGATTACTATATTGGTAATTCTATACAATATAGATAATAATTAAAATATAGGGTATATAAATTTTGTATATAATAAAGCAGAATTATTTACGGACTGATATAGTTTGAGATTTGATAAATGCATGCTTATTGAAGATTGTATAACAGTTGTATGTTACGTTATGGATATGATATTTAATTATTAGTCAAATATAATATTATTGTTAGCTATCTAAAAACTCTATTTAATTCGTAACAATGTATAAAGTTTAGATGGCAAATGAGATTTTCTTTTTTGGGGGAAAAAAAAAAACAATGATCTGACTGTAAAAGTTAATGAGATGTTAAATGTTTAAAAACTTCTTTTTATAAACAGAAGTACATTTTGTTTGGTTTCTTTTGTAATGATACTTGTAGCTTCGCAAACTTTCTTATGTAAATGAGTTTTACAAAAGAAATCTTTGATGCCTTTGTATGGGTAAAAGTGTTTGAAACAAACTGTATTAACACATTAAAGGCGGGAATCGTTGTACTACGATTTGATCTGCGTTACCTAGCATACTTTCTTCTAGATCGCTCGCATATCTGTTTGCAATCGCAACAGCACAAAGTTCTCCGTGACAGATTTTTCTGCTTTTCATAATTACCATGGCGGGTCAAAAAAGCTTCTAGAACAAATGTCGGAGCTCCATTTTCAATGCAAATATTGCCAAGATTCGCGAATAATCTGGATATTTCATTTTTTTTCGCCAAGTCGTCAAATAATCGCCAAGATTGTGGGTCATTGTTCCGGTATCCGTTGAGCAACAGTTACTGAAGTTGTAAAACTATCTTCCTTACTAGGAGATTTAGGGCTCATGGAAGCAACATTACGAAAACATTTAGAATGAAGAGAAATTTTAAATGTGAAGCACTGAAAACAATAATGCTGGAAAATAAGCCACTGTTAATTTAATTTGATAGATAGTTTTTAACTATTCAAGAAAATTACGATATTTTCTAACTATTGAATTTAAATGAAAATACATTATGAATCGGTTGCAATTCTAATTTATTTAGAGTACTTTTTATTAGCACTTTTGATTAAAGAAATTCTGCATTTTAGTTTACTAATCCAAAGGTGGCTTTTAAGAAACTTATATGAGGATTCTTATTTAATTGTTGATAAATATAGTTTTTTACTAGGCAAAATTTTAGCTTAATATGTTAATGCTTGAATTAACTAAAAAAATATTTGAATTAACTAAAAAAACATTTTTAATGATATCAGTTTCATTTCAGTACAATTTCTCCCATATTTTTAATGCAGTTCGATGCACAACGTGTTTTGATATGTTATGACGGAATTCAAATTCATCCGTCAAAATGTTCAGTCAGGCTTTTTCAATCATTAACTCTGTAATATAGTTTTCACTTCTGCCTTTATTTCGTATTTGTATAATTTTTTTTATTTTATATCTGCTTTTATTTATTTTATATTTATTTTATTTTATATGTCGCATCAAATATCAAGGTTAAATTAAACCAAAAACATTTTATATTTATTATTTCACAGCTTAAAAAATTAGTAATCTGGTTCGTAGAAGAAGGCTGGTTATTATAATAAATTGTTGGGAAAAAAACACCCTAAAAAACCCTATTTTCACACAATTATGATAGTATAAATTATTCTTTTATCTGACAAATAAAATGGATATAGATTTTTTTTAATTAAAAGACTCAGGAAAAACCAAATAACAAAACCTCCCTGCTTCCCAAGTCCCAATCGCTAGTCCAATTTGTACTATTATAAAAAATATTCATGCAGTTTAAACTCACAGTCCACAGTTTTGAGAGAAATTTCAGAAAAACTCTTCGACTACACATTCATTCTTTGGGGGGAAAATCGCGCCAGATTTCCTTCTCCTACACAACCACTTCAGATTTTTAAAATTTTTATTGCATAGGAAGTTCTTGACCCTTAGATAAATCATCAATGGTCCCCTCCTTCTGTCGCTCTAAAATTACGAGAAGATATCGCGAATAAAACTCTGATTTTGTTAGATGTTAGCTTTAATAACCGTGAAATTTTCACCAATATTAGTTCCCAGGCTGCATACATGGCTAATCAATTAAATGTTCGATGCTTATTATTTAAGTTTAATTTAAAATAGTTTGTTTGCGTATTTAGTTATATTAATGCCCAGTTTTGAAGCAACACTAGGGCTATTTTTGGGACAGACCTCGTAATTTTGAACCGCGGTCAGATGACTAGGACGACACCTGAGTTGGCACCCATCTCTCCAAATTTCTACGCCACACCAGTTAGAGAACATTTGGCCCCAACAGATTTAACGTGAACCAGACCCGCTCTCTGGTTCCCAACCCAAGAACTTACCACCAGGCCACAGGGGCCCTAAAATTTAAAATAGCATTTTCGTTATTGTGATTAGATGTAGTTCATTAAAGAAGTAGGATTAAATTATAACGAATAGCTAGTTATCAAAGTGCGATTAATAACATTCCTATGTAAATCAATCAATACATATCTGTTGTATTAAAATATATTAAGTAATTATTTTAATCAAATGTCTGTTTTATAACTTTAATATGTTAAAATTAATATAGTTTGTATTTTAAGCAAATTTATTTATTTGGCATGTTTTCTAATGATATTTTTTAATCAACTTCCCATGACCTCCCCCGGTTTAATGTTCCTAAAGAACTGCCTTGTTGGTAATTTGTCACTGTTTGAACTAATTCCCTTAGAGACACTTTCAACACTTTCCTTAATTGTCTAGCGAAGAGAAATCGTCGAAAAGAGCTGCAGAAAGGGAAGCCAGGAAACATTTTCATTCTTTTTCATTTGGAATCAATCTATTGTTCATCCGATCGAGCACTGAGCTAAATATATCTGCCCCGATGACTGATCGAGTTGGAAACCTGACAAGACATGGTTATTTGTATCTTGGTCCTTTCCAGAATCACTTCTGAAAGCCGATTACATTGCTAGCAGTGTTAAACTGAAATAAGAAAATGTTGTAGGATAATCGTATTAAAAGTTCTTGCATTCAGTAATGTTATTGAAAGATTAACATGGAGGATTTGGATTTCATTATTATGTATCATGTCTGTTTACAAGTCCTCGAATTTTTCTTTAAAATGTTGACTTGATTGCAAATTCTTAAAAATCTCCGATGATTTTCCGTTTACTGCATATCAGCTCTTAATTGAAAATATTAGATCAAAAAAATTTTTTTTTTTCGCTCATAGTATAGAGGAAGTATAGTAATCGCCGTTGAAAAATTCGAACTGAAAATTTTGGCGAATCTTCACATTTTAGACCTCCGTGAGTTCGAAAAATGCATTTTTGGGAAATACCCGTATATCTTCTTGACAAAGATAGTAATAATAAAAAAAAACTGTTTGAGCTAAATGGTTGAAATTTAGTACACGGTCTTTGCAAATTACTGTTAAATTTTTTGGGGAAAAAAAAGTCAGTTCAGCGGAAGTGTGTGTCCGGCTGATCGAATATAAGCCGGACACGTTAATAGAAAAACGAAGATAGCTAGATTGAAGAAATTTGGTACACAGATTTAACATTTATAGTATAGATACCAGTCAAATTCCAAGCCAAATCCAACACCTGGTTGACTGTCTGTCGGTCTCAGAAGCATGTAAATGCGATAGCTCCAAAATGCAATAGTTTAAATGTATCAAAGTTGGTATATGATTTTATGACTAAGTGTAGTTAAATGTTAAATTTTTGTTTCAATCGGCTGAGAAAAATGTGTCTAAAACAAAAATTCGTTCTTTTGATACTATTAATGCATGCCAAGGATTAATCGCCTGAAAACTCGCCAAGGATTACACGATGGATTCATTCAATTTGTTAAAATTCATACAAAAAAATATTTCTTAAATATTGTACGCCAGTGCCATGCAAAGCTTTCTCTGGCACGACAAATTTGTTAGAGAGTATGCGATAAAGCTTTTAGGAGATCACTCCCGCTGTTTTTTATTGAATTGTCGCAACATGTACGTGAATATAGCAACCATTAACTTCGAAAGTGGCGAAATATCAATCATTTCGCTTTGCAAGCATTCATGATAATTGTACTTCGTGCTTGTTGAGTAATGATTGGGCAGCCCCTTTCTCTTTCTATTTCATGCATTCAAGTTCTACGACATCTCCTTCTACATTCAGTGAACGTTCAATTCAAATGATGTGATGTACATGAATTGATCGAATATTGGCACGGATTAGATACTCTAACTTCCAGTTAAAACTATGTCTATACTGAACGGTTTTCGTATTGGAATGCTAACACTCTCTTGAGATTGTTATGGAATGATTATGAATGTGCAATTTGAGGATGCCATGTCGTTCGTTTGTTTTTTGGATGAAAGAAAGTCATAGCAGAGAAACATGAATCTGATATGTTCCATTTTTTGTCTGCTCCGATAGTGGCTGACCTGTATTATGGAAAGTTGTATAGTTGCTTTCAAGCATGAATTCTTAGAAATCATAAATATATATATTTTCTTACACGAATCATTATCTATTAAGCAATATTTTAAAAATCATTTAAATTCTTCCTAAAAACAATGCTACTGTCATTCATACAAAAGTTTGTGTTTGGAGGACGGAGAAAATACTACCCGGATACTAAAAATTATGACCATAAATTGCTTAATAGATTAAAACATGAATTGGTGGAAGAAGCGTATGAATTTTTTTCTCTGGCTGTGATATTCAAAAGATAGAATTATTTTTGGAGGAAGGGGAAAATATTATCCTGATACAAACAAATATGACCATATGCTTAATAGATTAAAACATGTCTTGAAGAAAAAAGAATTTGTGGAAGAAGCTTATGGATGTTTTCCTCTGGTTTAGATTGTTTTTTTTTCCTCTACTGAAACGCATTATTCAAAAGTTAGTTGATATTAATGTTTAGTAATAAATGAGTTAATTGCCGGGGATCAGGATGGATGTCGGAGTTTTTTTATGTTTTTCAATTTGTTTAAATTAATGTAACATTTTCATCCCGAGTAATTGGTATATAATAATAATATGCGATTCGAAGGTTCAATTAAACTTCAATGAATGTTCTATTTTTCTCTGATCACGTATAAGTATAATTAACTTGTTACTCCCTGATGCACGGATTTGTTTATCCATTTAATTAATTGTCTCATCCTGTTTGAGAGATCGTTGTTTAAATCAATGGTTGAGCGCGAAGGACATAGATATTTAATCCTCTCCGTATATGGTTCGCTCTTTGAATTAATTAATGTTTTAACGTCATTACAAATTAAATGTAGAAATTCTGTTATCCGTAATTGCTAGATGCATCATTGTATGCAGAAGGGTTAAAAACATAAAATTTCCTCCCAATATGGAAACAGATATATCCAAATACTCCAACAAATTCGGAAATAAATGAAAACTTCAGCATCCCCAATTACGAACTAAATCACTAATTATGCTATGTATTGCGTATTTAAAAATTATGAGGGTAATTGGATTTTAGCTCTATTTAATCAGCCTACACTCATTTTAACGATGGATGTAACCTCTCTTTAACATCCATCCACGGAAGATGGCACTGAAAAAGTTCTAAAAATTGCAGCCGACCTACAGTGATCTTCCGCATTATGCTTTAATGCGTGTTCTCTGCGATAAAACTTGGCACGCCACCACCCGGTCGATTATTCCCTCCCGTCTCTTCCTATAGAAGGGCTCACCTCCACCCCCGAAAAACACTCTCCACTTTAATCACAAGTCGCCTCTCACCATCGTTTTTTTTTTCATTTTCCTTTTTTTTTGTTCACGTCTTCAACTCGTTTGTTGTTGCAACCCTGCAGAGTTTTGTCCCACAATCCGTGAACAAATCCCTGAAATAAAAACGGTCAAACACTCCACCCCCCTCGTTAATGTTCCTAACTGATGGAGAGGCATTAAATAATAAAATAGCACGGTTCACGGTTAAATGACCAGAGACGTAGATTTTAATTCCAGGGTGGTTATCGTCATTGTTATCGCTTGTGCGTTTGGATAGGGTCCGTGAGCAACATGTATGCCGAGATGGTGGGGGAAATCTGAATGCATCGAAAAGATGGAGCAACAAGATAAAAGTTCCGAATGTCGTTTTGGGAGGGCATCTAAATTGATTCAGTCCTGCGAATACCCCTAGAAACTTTCAACTTCGAAATCGCTTGGAATAAGGAGATATTTAGTGAATAGAAGGGTTATTATTGCAGACAGCTTTTCAAGGAAATACTATCAAGGGTGACTGTAGCTGAAATTTCCATTTTTCCGCCCTCATAGGTGATACTTTAATTTCTTCTTCATATTTTTATTTCTGAATAGTAAACTGTTTTTTTAAAATATTGTTTTACTTTGAACCTGTATGTATAATTGTGAACGTGACTAGGTTAAAATTTCTGTCTAACATAATCCATAACTCTATCTGGAAATGGGACATATTGGATGCTGTTAACAGCTTTTAACTACTGCAAAAACTGTTTTAAAATACCAGCGGACGTTTTCCTTTTGAGATTTTTTCTTAAATTTTATGCTATAATAAATATTTCTCCTCCCACACTTATATAATAATGGATTTGGGGCCTGGACGTGAAAGCTATGAATATTCAAGTTATTATTTTCCAATACCGAAACATGAATATTTCTTATCATAACTAAGAAATCCAAGTATGCATTTTTGATATTTTTTTTTCAATCGATTGAAATCAAAATTTGTCTCAGAACTGCAATTTTAGTTGCAAGATCACATTTCAAACTTTTATATGAAGTTTATTTAAATTGTCGCATTTTTGATTTACTACGTTTATATGCATGTGAAAGTATAAACGGTTGACTTCTTGTTAGTATTAACCCATTTCTATACGTTCTCTGTAGAGAAAAATCTTAAGTTGTTTAGATTCAGCAACTGATTCATTTCGCCATTTTTTTTACTTCGCTTTTTATTTGCTAGACTTAAAAATCATGCATAAGAAAATATTAGTGAAATTAAATGCATCTTCCGGCAATTTATTAGCTACTAAAAATTATTAATTTATTATAATTTCAAATGAATCTTTTTTTCCCCCCAATTTATCTTCCTTTTGAAAGTAATCTTTATTAAAAGTGGAAAAATTTACTAGGTTTGCGATTCGGAAATATTTCTTGCTTGATTTTGCCTACATTTATGGGAAATACTTGAAACTTTGGCCTTATTTATTCACAGATCTTGCTCCAGTGCCCTTTTGTTGTTCGTTTAGAAACATGTTAAACCAGACCGTCCTTTGTTCATTTCCAATTTTGCGTTTTGAAATGTTATTGGTCATGTTTTCTCTCAGTTTAATTCTTCTCTACAAATCTATGTATTTTTTAATAATAACTATAAAGAAGTTCTATTTCTATTCATTCGCCACCTCCCTCTGTTCAGAATATTCTAGAATATCTAGGTCGGATGACTGCCGCTTTTAGAAAACCATGCCAGACAACAGGCGCCGTGTTGACTGTGATGTTAGTTAATAGATGATGCAGTCACTAATATCCCAGTTTTTATTTTTATTCTCTCATTATTTGGTTATTAAATTTTGTCGGTGCTTTATTCCTTTATTTCGAACATTATTTTTTTTTTTAAAAATCCTTATTATTATTTTTTTATTTCTATAATATTGATGTAAACTAAATGATTTTCTACTGAATCCAAACCTGAAATAATTGTTATTGAAATTCCTGGTAGGTATTTTAAATAAGTTTTCAACAACAGGGTTAAATGAAATTAAATTTTTGAATTTGATCGTGCCTAATTTCATAACTGACATTCAGTATACATAAATTTTTTACAGAAGATGGTATTGTAAATTTGTTTCTAGAATGAATAATTTATTCTGTTCAAGAGTATCTTTCAAGTTTAGTTTTAGTTTTGTTTTATTAACGTCCCGTTTAAAGCAACACGAGGGCTATTTTCGGACGGACCTCGTCATTTTGAACCAAGATCAGATGACGAGGACGACACCTGAACTGGCACCCCCCTCTCCACACCACACCAGCGGGAGAACGTTTGGCCTGACAGATTTAACGTGCAAGAGACCCCCTCACACGACGGTTCTTCGGTGGAATCGAATTTCGAACCTGAAACCCGGCGAGACCTTACCACCAGGCCACCGCGGCCCCAGAGTATCTTTCAAAGAATAAAAACATCGTAGCATTTATGAGTTATTTGAAGGGCCACTATGGGCTGGCAGTAAAGTGTCTGTTAGGCATCCAAACTCGCTTACTAGTGAGAGGACCTAGGCGGAAATCCTAGGCCCTTTCACTGACTTGGTGCGAAAGTTTGGTGAGGTGGTGCCAGCTCAAGTGTCATCCTTGTCATCTGATCAGTGTTCAGAATTACTAGGTCCGTCCCGAAATAGCCCTAGTGTTGCTTTCGAATGGGATGTTAATATGATAAAATTATATTAAACTTAACTAAACCTATTTATTGTTTGACAACGGATTCTAAAATCCTTGCTTTTGTGCATGCATTAGGATGAGTTTAATTCGTCGTAATAGAGGTTGGAGGGAAAAAAAAGGAGCTTTAAGGTTTACGTGAACTCGAATTACTTGCGGAATAAATAAAAATAATATGTCCAGAAGCGACAAGATACGATTGTACACGTCAAGAAACATACGCACGAACGTAAAAGTATCTAATAGAGCGAAAATCACAGTCAAAGAATGACAAAGCTTATTAGAAATGCTCTCATCCATCTACGTCTCACCCTATAGTGAGATATAAAATGATTTTCTCAGGGTACTGAAACGAACAGTAATTCTTTTTATATAGTCAAAAAATAATTAAAGGAAAAGAGAGGTCGTGTTTTTCTGATTTTTGCATATAGGCAAACCTTTTTATTTCTCCCACCTCATTTCATGAGATTTGCGAATATTCCTGTTGCTTCCAGTTTTGGTATATTTTGTTTTCCTTCTTTGTTCGGGAGAATGAGCGATGGCTGTGTCATCTTTCTTTGATATTTGCGCTTTCTCTGTTTGTGAAGACAAACATATGAGATGGATTTAAAACAATGTCTCTCTCTCGCAAATAGGATTGATGATATAATTGTATTGGGTGTAAAAACTATTGTATACTGCTATGTTATTTTTGACTAATGCCGAATAGTTAATGTTATAATGATAATGTTTATAGACTGTATTACAATCTGTAAATGCAAAAAAAAAAAAAAAGTTTATAATGGTTTACAACGCATATTGCTGAGCAAAATGTACTAAATTTGGTTTGCAGTTACTTTTTTTATTAGCAAGTTCTTACTAAGAAAATGTTTTTGAAAAATTCAATTTTAATTTTAGTTCAAAATTAATCGATGGTAACATCTTTTATAATTTCGAAGCACATTATTGCGAAAAAATGTGTTTTTTGTCCATTTAAAATAGAAAAAAAAACTTTTTAATAATATTAATTTTATTATTTAATTACATTTCCCCTAATTTAAACAAAGTAAAAAATATTTCCAAGCTTATTTTTGCAACAATAGTTTTAATTGTTTTATATATTCGAGATTAGTATTAAATATTTAAATTTGTATTATATGTTTATTAGACGATATTAAATATTTTTTTTCTTCTGTTAATTCATTTGCTATTACATAATTAAGAGTAAATTTAAAAAGTAAAACACTATACTGTTCAGCCTAAGGTGTTATGCTACGGTATTAGAATATCTTCTTTTTTTTAAAAAAAAAAAAAAAATGTTTTCTGGTATCTGTTTTTTTTAACTTCCTCTACCTCCTCTCCTTTTTTTCAATAGATAACTTTATGGACCCGGAACTAGCCGCTTCTTTGATCGATCACTTTTTACTACGTCATTCATTCATACTTTCTAGACTTTTTTGTTCCATTGATCTAGTCATTCATAAGTTATTAGCTTCATACATTTTTGATGAGCCGTTAGAAATATTTTTTTAACTATTTTTATTAGACATATCCGTTTCAATTAGCTGCGCGTTTATAGTTCTTTTCCAACAAGTGTGTGGTTTTGAGAATTATTATGAAATTTTTTTTTAGATGAATAGTTATTTTTGATTTAATTCTGAGGGACTTAATTTATTTTAAAAGATGTATTGAGTTTTCTTGTCAGAAGAATTGAACTATATGTTTTATTAGTATCTTTATATTTAATACCACAGATTCATTTCTCTGACCCATTCTGTATCACACGGATGAAATCTGAATGACCGGTAGCTTTGGTGGGAACTAAGGTTTAATCTTAAGAGTCATCACCGCCACCGTACAAGCCTTCCTGTTGAAAGTAAGTCCCTTCATAGATGTCTTCACGCCATTTTTGTGCCCATCTGAGTGACGAGAACCAATCACTATGCCGGAAGCATCTCATCCACATATCTGATGTTCTCCCACCGGTGGGATATATTAATATATTGTATACAAACCAACGATTGTATGCAACATATGTAATATATCGTATGCAAACGAACGGCTGTATGCAACCTATGTAACATATCGTATGCAAGCGAACGATCGTATGCTACGTATGTAATATATCGTATGCAAACGAACGATTGAAAGCAACGTATGTAACATATCGTATGCAAACGAACGATTGAAAGCAACGTATGTAACATATCGTATGCAAGCGAACGATTGTATGCAACGTATGTAATATATCGTATGCAAACGAATGATTGTATGCAACGTATGTAATATATCGTATGCAAACGAATGATTGTATGCAACGTATGTAATATATCGTGTGCAAAAGAATGATTATAATATAGTATATGCAAACGAACGATTGCTGTATGTAACATATAATATATGCAACTATTAATGAACTTATAGGTTTTTGAAAATTATTGCTTTTTAAATGATCTTATATAGGATGTTATAACATATTTTAATGACATTATTACCTATTTGAATTGTCTTCCATCCTTTAATTTCTCGCATACAAAAAGTATTGCATTTTTTTTAAAAACAATTTCTAGCATAGGGTTTTGGTGAAACTTCTTATTTTAGTTTCCTTTTGGAATTGTGTTTTATTCTGTCTGAATTTGATTCAAAATCGTAATTAGAAGGATGGATGGTATTAGGGATGAAATCCCACCCTAAAATTCTAGATTTGCATCAGAATTTAAACTAATCAGTTTGTCAAAATTCTGTCTTGTACTGCTCTGAATATGATAGCCCAAAAGGGCAGTGAAACAAATGTATGAAGTAGTTGATATGATTTTTCTAACAGAATAGTGGATTCATGTGAAATTATTGTCTAACTTCTTTAATTGTTTGATCTACAGATCCATTCTTGTGTGCGTGGACGTAATAATTCAAAAATGCAAAAAGTTTAGTAATATCTTTCTGGTTCTAAGATTTTCGATTAGAATCAGTAGTCCTAGTTGACCTTCTTGAAAAAATCCAAAAGGCATTCTCGATTTCCTTCGACTTAGACATATAATGGAAATATCCGAAACAAGTCGAATGGAGAATATTACCGCTAGTAATTGAGCTTTTAAAGTCTGAGCGGATGTCGTAGAAACTTAATGAGTTTATATTATCGCTCACTATCATCTGTAACGCTGGGCTGAGTTAAAAATATTCACCATTTCATCTGTCATTATTAGATGCGGAATTCTAACATCTGATTTGGCATATAGCAACTGAGACATGTTTTTATTATGTATTTAAATTGATTGACTTATGAATTTGCCCGTTTCAGACATAAAGTGATAACTTGTATACCAGAATTTCGAAAAAAATAAGCATTTAAAGAAGACCGAGTTTTACATAGATGTTTTTTGGCAAATTCTGAGGGCCCCGGTGGCCTGGTTGTAAGGTCTCGGCTTCGGAACCGAAGGATTTATGCTTCAAGACCAATTCCATTGACGAACCGTCGTGTAAAGGGGCTCTGTTGCGCGTTAAACCGTCAGGTCAAACGTCCTCCCGTTGGTATGGTGTGGAGAGAAGGGTGTTAAATCAGGTGTCGCCCACGTTATCTGGCCTCGGTGTTCAAAATTATGAGGTCCATCCCAAAACAGCCTTAGTGCTGCTTTTAAAACGTATCGTTAATATAAATAGCCAAACTTGACTTCCGCAAATTCTGTCTAGAGCCAAGTCGGTGTAATAAAGTTATAATGATTTAAGCATGAGCGAGATGGCTAGGTCTCTTGATATTCTTTGGAAGCGTTGGGTCTTCATTTTATTTGTGGCGTTGTTATCACTTCTATCAGTTTTTCGAAGAATCTTGTGAAGAGTTTCTTGAGAAATTTTTGCAACGTTACTGTCTGTGGATGTCTATGCTCCTAACAAACCATGGCATGTTAATTACTGATTCCCGAACCGTCAAATTTTGGAATCTTTATTTCGTAGTGATATGAATCTTCTCAGCAGTCGCCGATATAAACGTTTACGATAAGGGGTCGGAGCATGGTCTTGTAGATAAAAAGTTTGTTCTTTTGAGAAAGTTTTGATTTGGAATTAAAAATGGTGTAGAGTTTGTCTTTAGCTCCCGTGTAGTTATTTTTAATCTAATACTATAATACGAGGAATGGTTGTCAAGTCGAAAATCGCCCCAGAATTAATAAACTCCGGTAAACTTGGGGGTCTGGGGTTTTTGGCCACGAGGAATCGATTGGCGCCGGTTTTGAAGCGCTACGGTCGAGCAGTTCGGAGTTACAGATAGGATATTTTCAAACTTTATTAGTTCGCCATAATGGCTACTTAAATTTTCAAGCGGTAACGTGCTGCCATCTATAGCCAATATGGCGAACTAATAAAGTTTTATGTTTATGCTGTTATAGGTTTATAATATGTTTCTTATGTATGTATATATGTTTGGTTTTTCTAAATAAATTTGTCAAAAATATTGAACTTCAACACACTTCAATCTTTACCTTTACTTTACCTTTGTATAGAAATAGTTCCCTTTCCAAAATCTAACTTTGTTTAGAATAGTTTACAATGGTGCACTTTAACCGGTTATCTTTTCACCAATGGTTTCACAAATTTTCTTATGGCATGTATTGTTTTGATAAATCACAATTGAAAATTTAAATCTTCGAGTTAGCTTCGATACCTGTTTTCTCCGAGCGGTGCTCGGTCACCCGCAGGTTTTGGTAATAGGATTTTTAAATGTTAAATGTTTATTCAAGCCAACATCAAGGTAAATTGTATCACTGTTCCATAAAGTAACTAATTTATCAGCTTGCAAAAAAAAGCATTATTTTAAATAGCAAAAGCCAATAAATGAACTAAATCGAGCAATTTTTATTATTTTATATTTAGCTTACTTATATTATGCTAATTCATTATACCGCCGACTTGATTGCAGGTTATAATTTTTTGAAAAATTATATTAGGCATTGCATTTTTTAAAAATTTTTATCTTTTTGTTTCAAATTTTAATAATCATTGATTTGAATGTTCGTAAATATCTGTAGTAAAGATCCCATCATATAGAAAGAAAAGTTGTAATGTTACTTATATAATTGCATCTCAAGTGTGTGTGTGTGTGCATATATATATATAATGATTTCTGAAACACTGCCATTACGCATAAGGTTTTCCCATTATTGGTGTTTTTAGGTAATCTATGGCAATCAGACCCGAGTATTCTTAATAGGATAATAACCCATATGGATGGACAAATCTTCTAATCATTATAAAATTAGTGCATTTAACTAATAATTATCAATTGCCCTTGGTTGTATTATATAAGATTAAAATGTTTGTTTGCACCTTTGAGGACAACATAATTAAAAGAGGATGTATATATAAATAAACAGAATACTGTAAGGCTTCCAATAGGAATTCTACCGAATTGCATTTTAAGCTCAGCAAACCGCATTTTTCTAACTTATTTTACGTTCCTATTCACGACTTGTGATTTTATTTGCTGGTACGGATGTATCCGATTACATAATCACAATGAATTGCGGTTTTTTGAAAAGATGAGCCTTGTAGAGACTTGCCGTCACGCTCTTTGCATGCTCTGGATTCAACGGAGCGTCTCGAACTTCATTTTCTGTTTCTTACTCTGCTTCTTTATTGTTCTGTTTTTTTCCCCTTTTTCCTCCCACACTCTTCCTACATTATTAAGGTATACCATCCCTGTCCTCCCCCCCCCCTTTTACTTTTTCTTTTGTTTTTGGTCGAAGGCAAATCTCAGATGTCATGGAGGTCTTTACATACCTTTTTTGATGAGGCATCAGCCATGCATAAGAGGTTCTGGTACAAGGTCGCAGGAGACATTTTCTTTTTTGACAGCCGTGTGCTGTGTATAAATTTTCATGCATTTAGGTGTCAGAATGAATGGGGAAGGCGTAAATGTAGCCGACGGGAGTGGTCTTCCCATCATTTTTTTCGCATACTCCCTACTAAAAATGTTTTGTGTAGTATTTACTTCAAACCATTGGGGAGAAATAGTTACCGAACAGCCTATTAACGTGCTATATTTGGCGCTTGATACAAAAGTACCTGGAAACTGAATGTATATTTCGGGCATCTTATTTTCCTGGTTGATAACACCAAAATTAAAAACAACTGCAATTAGGTACAATAACTTATACTAGAATTCATGTAAATCATTGCGCTTTTGAGTTATAGTGTTTGCATGTTTGTGTAAACACAAATAGATAGAGGATTAAAGTTTCGAGAAAAATGATTTAAAATTTGAAAATAATTAGATTTTTGATGAGTTAACCTCATACCAAATTTTATCCATACCGCTTTCATAGTTTTGTAGTTATCTTACATTCGGATAACCGGACAGACACTTTCTCTGAATGGATTTCGCTCTGAATTTGATAAAAATTTACAAATTTCGGGTACACATCATATATCATATATTATATGTCATCTGTCGAGCTCAAATCATTTTTGAATCATCGTATTCACAGACACACATAATTTCAAAAAACATGTTCTTGAAGAAAGGGAAAGGTTTGGAAGGTGGAGGTTGTCCAAATTTCAGATTGACTTTTGCAATACATCATTTTTATATATATCGTATCTGAAACAATAAAAATGGCTTCAGCGGAATAAAAAGGGGGAGTGAGGGTAATTAGATAATGTTTTTGAAGGAATCAAAGTTCATGAATTCTTAAGTCTCTGTACATGAGACATACATAATATAAAATACTGGTGCGTGATTTAGATATTGATGCCAATGTCAATGCCAAAACACCTTTTTCCTCAACTTGAAAACTGGTAGGATAATCTTTGATAGGTTTGTTGGAATGCTTTTTGCAGAAGTGTATGACGCATATATGTTTTTGTTTGTTTGTTAATACAACATACCATGAGGTGCGCTAATTTTCGGTCTTTCTAAGATTATGCTACAGTGTTCTGATGATATTATAAAAAGTACTAAAATCGACAAAATTTCACCTTGAAATTGTGACGAATGTTCACATTTGTAAGTTCCCTGCGCCTGAAAAGCACTTTTTTGAAATTTTTTCTGCTTGTCTATCTATGTATCAAAACTGGATTTGAAATTTTGGACGAAATTTATCTAGATTTTTTTCATGTGTTTTCAGTTACTCTGTTTTAGGGTTAAATATGCTTGTCTGTGGTATGACTTGGAAATGGTTCCCTTGGGAATTCCGGCGCCTCTCTCTCTTTTTTGCCCTCTTCCATTTTATTCCTGTCCAAGAAGTTAAGTAATCTGTTTCAGTATTACAACACAAGTTCAGGTGGCATGATATTGGCGTTATGCTATGTGCTCCTTGTCCATCTGTTTTGCATATGAATCCGTAACTTATAAGCACAATGCTAAATGGGTAAAGTTTAGTATGTTATTTTATTGCTGGAATTAGAAAATACTTGGAATCTGGATCAACCTACTGATTTATTGTCTGTCAGATTGATCTAATTGTGTGTATGCGAATGCAATAATTCTAAAATATTTGAGCGTTATAAACGAAATTTGGTTCCTGTGTTTGGCATCAAAACTGAAGAACTGTATTAAATTTCTGACTCAATGGGTAGATGAGGTCCAAAATAATTCTAGATTTCCATCATGGTATGTCAAAACTAAGCAAAGAAGCACGCTCCCTACATTGGAGAAATTAATGAGAATGTTATCGGAAGACGCTTTAGTTAATTTTCCGAGATGCTATTGTTTGTAAATTATATTCAACATAAGAATCAGTGATTTGTTACCATCAGTGATATGCTATCATTTCTGTTAACAAATCCCATAAAAAATTGTTAAATCAAAAAACTGATTGGAGTTTACAGCTATGGGCAACAGATGAAAAGCTTGTAATGTTATGCATTACCTGGGTTGGTAATGCATTTTGTTATGCAGACTTCTCTGAGAGGCCATGTAAGCTTCTCAGGCCTTTAGAGGCTTACGGGAGGCGTAACATTTTGGTGTTTTTACATCAGACGAAATTGCTATGCTGAACTTTCCTTTCTTATAACAAGCATTAAAGTATTGTATGATTTAAAATCTAATCATGAATGCATTATTAAACATGTTAATAGATTTTTCATGTTTAAAATTGGAGGTAAAGGAGGCCTTCATTTCCTGTACAATTTCAGTACTTTTTAAAAATTAAATTCTAATAATTTTTTAAAAACCAAATTAGTTTGGATATTAACCGTCGTGATAAATGATGTTTAAGAATCTTCAGTAATTTTTAAATTGTCTGAGATCTCTTTAAAATCTTATTAATACTATTTCTATAAATTCATCGTGTGAAATTTTTCGTTTTTGAATTGATATTTATTTTTTACTGACTGTTAATAGCATTTGCCATGAAGTTCATTTCTTGCATTGTAGTTTTAAAAAGGCATTTGTTTTTTATTATTTTGTTAAAGCACATCTTACTTATTAAATATGTTTTTAATCGATCATTCGCTTATATCTGTTTCCATTTGCCATATTATTTAGGTTGCTATAATAACCAAATATTATTACGGCACATTTAAGTACTAAATAAATGAAAATAGGAAAGTGGATAGATAATTGTTTATCTTATTGTGGTTGAAAGTTAACTTAATTAATAAAATGAGCATGCATATTCATTACAATTATAAAGAAAGGCTAATTTTTTAGCTCAGTTATATTTCAATGTTGATACTATTTTTGTTATATATTTTATTGTTTTACCACTTTAACACTATAATAACAAATCAGAATGACTTCA
Source organism: Argiope trifasciata (assembly GCA_026543055.1). Classification (NCBI taxonomy): domain Eukaryota; kingdom Metazoa; phylum Arthropoda; class Arachnida; order Araneae; family Araneidae; genus Argiope; species Argiope trifasciata. The sequence goes on from JAPMOQ010047046.1 coordinate 79,491, forward strand.
ATTGCTCCATTAACAACATGTTTCTTTTTTTTAACATTGAGCTGACATTACAGAAAATATTCTTTCCGCATTTGTATTATGGTCTGAAATGGCAACTAAGTATTTCACGAAACCCGAATAAATATGACATGTGATCAGTATGTCTGTATAAAAGTTCAGCCACTTTTGTTCCACAAAGAAATTTATACTGCTTCGCAGTTTTGGTTGGTTTTATTCTTCTCTAATTAGATATTAAAACTATTTGAACGTAATCTGTGTTGCTGATACCAATGTTACGCAGAGTTTGAAAAGGAAACACACTCTAATAAATAAATATTGGATAAGTAGTAATGTGAGACAGTGATAATCCATTGTATACAAGTCATATGACTACTTTGCATATTAATAAATGATACATAACCACTATCGAGTTACAGACCAAATACGCTTTCCAGTAATTCTCAACAGGTAAACCTGTGATAATTTTTCACTAATTCTCTTTCAGTTATCATTCATATATATATCCAAAATGCTCCTTGTAGAATGTGCAGTCGAAATTCAACTTTCGCTATGCATCGCTAATCAGTTGTGACGAACCAGCTGTAATCTTGACATCGTTAATGTATCATCCATCATTAATGACCTGCTTATCAAGTAACGTGTTAAGACTCTTTTTTTTTTTCTTCTTCCCATCAATGTCCTATCAAGTATTAACCCACATCGGAATCGCAGTTCGCAATTGTGAAATTTACCACAAATAAACAGCTTTGTAAGCTTCCGAACGGGATATGAAATGTATCAATGAAATCAGTCTTCATTCATTTATTCTCCTATATTTTCCTATTTTTTCCTCTCTGGCCTAGGATTACGAAGATAGTTTTTTTTTCTATTAACATCTTCACAAATATAGAAAAATTCTTCTTTTTTTTGTTTAATTTCCTCGGTTGCTCATTTTATATTGAACTTCATCATATAAGAATCGAGGACCTGTTTGTTCTTTTTGACTGATTGAATCCAAGATTTGAGTTTAGATCTACAACATTGAATTCCGGAATTGCATGTCGAAATTCATGCATCAAACTTGCTGCGTTTTGGGGTTATTGCTTTTACGCTTATAATAACAGAGATGACACTTATAATGACAGAGATAGATATTCAATCATGGATGATGATCAGTCTAGTTCGTAACTTGATATAGGTGTGTGATTCTGGTTATAAAAGCACATTCCAAATTTTATTCATTCCGCTCGGTGCATTTTTGAGTTTTTCATGTTCACTTAAGCAGGGACGAGTAAGTAGATATACTTGTCTTTAATGGATTTCTTATAACATTTCTGACAATATTTTTGTTATGGCTCCTTGCTAAATATCTGTGCCTTTCTGTTTTTGAGTTATGTTCTCGTAAACGGAAACAGATTTAATATATAATTTGAAACATAAATTCTCACAGCTATATTGTTATAAAAACGGTATTTCTATTTTCAAAGTATCTAGAATTTCGAGATTCATTAGAGGTCGATTTAAAATAGAAAAAATGATTACAATTCTTTTCTACGCATCGTCTACGAGTATGTAAAATATTGTTAAACACCGTGTATACGTCTCTCATTTATGCGTCATTTACATTTGCACATTGCCGGTCGTTTTTTCTAATCGTTTTTTCGAGATGCCCTTTGAGGGGTATTGATGTCAAAACTGCAGATATTTATAAATGAGGAATTAATAGAGAATAGTTTCTAATTCAAACGATAAAGAAAAATAAAATTTCACTTTAAAAAAAAAAGACAGATTTTGTTTTATGTTTGAATTTATTTTGTTTGTCTAAATATTTGAGCAAACATTTAGATACCATTATTATTGAATTATTATATTGCTTATAATAATTGTGACTACTTAATATTTACCTAAAAATAGTGAATCAGATGACTATTAAAGATTATTTTTATGTAACTATAATCTACATAAACATAAATTATATAAAAAAATGCGTAATATTTGAACTATACAATGAAGGTAAGAAATTTTCCCTCTTATTTGATAAATGCTTATTTTTTCAATACTATCGTAACATGAAAAAAAAAAAATTAATATTGATTTAAATAATAATGATAGTTTTATAATTATTTTTTTAATGAATTTTTATAGTAAAAAATCTAGTTTTACAAATCTAATCAATTTTTTTTATTAATCAAAGTTGTTTTATTAATTCTTACGACTTTTGCATGATTAAAATTTTTTAATCTCATAAAAAATATATCTCAAGATAATCCATGCAAAAGTTGGAATTATTTACCCATTGAAAAATGAAATCTGATCTCCCGGGGAAGCATATGCACATTACAGCCAAAAGGGTTAAGGTTTCAATTATATGTTTTTTACGTCATTGTTTTGAAAGATGTATAAATGGCGTTTATCCGCATGCGTTTCGAATTAAACCATTGATAGCTCAACCTTTTTATGATTTCATTGACTTCCTTCCATTTTGCAATATTTCGGAACAATCAGCCGGTTCTAAGAATCGCATGGGCGGATCCGAATGTTAAATCAAGAGAGCAGAAAAAAAATATTTGAATCAATGAAAAATTTCTTACAATATTTTTACTTTCCCACTATAACGTAAGGCTATTTTTCTCCCAATTCTTTAAATGGGTATCCTGTGAATATTGCTTGTTCAAAACAAATGAATAAGTGTTCACTTTTTTTTAAACATTGCCAAAATTGAATGAATGGAAGGCAACAATGTTATCATGGTAAAGCTAGTGAAAGTAGTTCAAGAGTGATCGATTTTCTTCATAATGATAAATTTGTTACTTTAATTTATTCCGAACGTGTTTAGATTTGAAAGTAATGTCCATATATATCGGTCGATTGCTCATACTTTGATTAAACTAACTGTCCCAAACTAGTTTCCAAACTACCCTGCAGCTATGTTTCAGTCTAAATAACCTGTGAAGTGAGGTCACCACTTGTGAATCCTTACTTGGGCCAAGGCCACCTGTTCTCGTTGAACGAAAGTTTGCCGTTGAATTTTGAACCAAACGTTTTCATTATGTTAGAAATGCGGGGGCAGTTTTTCTGGGAAGGCAGTGCTATCTTTTGACATGACTTTTGAACCCACCTGATTCTGGTTGATAGTTTCTCGGAAGAAGTGGCGTTTAACACGAATTCAGTGAGTTTATGAGGGCTTTCTTAAAATTTTTGTGTGCTTAGAAGATTTGTTTGTTATTTTTGTTTTAAAAAAATGCTGGTCACATTCTTCTAGAGAATTCTCTCAAGAAAATTTTGTTGACGACTTTAAGTATTTATCGCTGAAATTAATTTTTATTTATTAGAAGAACAGACAGTGGAGAGTGAATTTAACTTATAAAAAATACACATTATTTAATCATTATCATTGTGATTAATGACTTAATTATTCCAATTAGGCAATTGTTAAAGGGAGGCGCCTGAGGGTTTACAGCCAACACTGTGATGGATATGTTAACGTAATGAAAATGAAGAGCACGTTTTATCAGTGCTATTTGAACTTCATAAATTTTTAATACAAATTTTGTTTATACTTTTAATTTTCCCTTCTACTGTAAAATTTTGTAAAGTACCTTTTTTCTAAAATTTAGTATCGTCTGCGAGAATGAGAGAATAAAAATACGTTTTTTTTTAAAGTTAAAACAAATAATGTCACCAAACAACTTACCTTGGCGGATATGGTCAAATGATAATACTGTTTTAATACAGTGAGGAAATATGCAGTTAAATTAATGCTCTGTACATATTCTCTTTCTTTCTTTTCTTGAAATAATCTCCTTTTGTTCATTTATCCAATTTTTTTGATATTTGACTATCCGCATCTGATATAATTTCCAATTAATCCAGTTAATTGACGCTCTTTTGTAATGGCAAAATAAAAAAGACGAAAACAAAATTCATTTATTGGAAATAAATATAAAAATCAAAGAAGTTTTCCATCCTCAACTGGAGGTTCGATAGATTTTTATTTGATATAAATTTATTGTCTCTTAATAAATGATCAATGGTTGCTTGCTCTATATCACGGCTCTCCGGTTCAGTGTGGGGAAAAGAAAATTGTCAACACAGCTCTGTCGGCTTCAATCACCTCGCAGATTTTTCTGTTTTTTATTTCATAGTTTTTCAATAACTTCAGATGGCCATCAGAATTTGCCTGTACCTCAAAATCTCCCGTTTTCAGGAGATAACCCAAAACAAAGTCTAGTGAAAGCTTCTAATTTTAACAATTGGACTGATTTCGCCAAATTTATTCATCGTTTAATGTCGCCAATTCTCACGTATTGCTAATTAGTCAAATTGTATGACTGATTTTCTGTACATATTGCTCCATAGTATTTTTATTTAATTATAATTTAAAAAAATCAATGCATCATCATAGAAAGCAATTGTTTTAGTATTCGCCAATGCCATACAAGGCATTCATGGCTTTATCTGAGGTCCACAATTTTATGTGGGGTGTGGAAAGAGGGCTCAAGAGGGAATAATGTCTTTATTGGAGAATATGCGAGTGACTTTTCGAGAGAGTACTCCCGCTGATTAGTCACTGGTATAGTCTTCACAGGAAATAAAATAAATAATCGCAAAAAAAATCCATATTATTTTTGACATAGTTTTTACAGCTTTATTTTAAGTTATTGCGTTTTTGATTTCGCCGATATTCATCATTTCATTTATAATGCCTCGCAGGTTCTGTTGTTATATCATATTGGTTTTTCAGTCTGACTGCCATTATTAAAATTAACGATATCCTAGTCTACAAACTTTTTGCCTTTGCTTGGAAAATTCTTTTCATTCTCCCATCCTTTGTTTATCTTACATATTTTTTCGACAAAAAAATTATTCGGTATTTTATCGTTCGTGACTGCAAATGCTATTTTATCACGCTAAGGACCATTTCTTTAGGTAGCCGACAAGTCTAGAAAAGGCAAATTCACCAGACTGATTTTCGCCTTTAACATATGCTAACGCCGCAAGATGTGCTGTATGCTTACCAAACCCAAGAAGATCCTCAATAGCGTAAGATAAAAAAAAAGTAATAAAAAAAAACAAATATTCTAGAAACGGAGAACGAAAGGGGTCTGCCTCAGCCTCCCAGCTGTGTCTGAAAAGTCTATTTTTAAGTAGAATCCCCTCATTTCTTGCTTACTTTAAGCTGCGCTTGTGCGATAATAAGGCAGCAATTTTCAGTTGAGCCAGTTAATGTAGTTATTCGCCTTCAGTAATCGCGTCGGAGGATCGTTAAAGCTGTTCGGATAAGCTTGTTCGTGTTGCTAATATATAAAGATTTGTCAAACGTTGTTTTTGTTTTGTGACGTCTGTTGTGGATGGTAATATTTTGCGAGTGTAATGAATGCCGAGTCATCTTCCGGTACTAATCTGCTCTGGGTGAGTTTTTATAAAAAAGCGTATGCGGAGTTTAAATAAATTTTATTCAGTTGCACAATGGTGAACCATTTAATACATTTCTGGATTATTATTATAAACTACAAATTGTGTAAGATATCCTGTGTGAAATTTAAGTGAATTTCTATTATAAATTTATAGCATTTCGAAGAGTATTTTTTATTTTATAATGATTTTATTATTTTGTCCTGTTTTCTATGAATTTATATACTGTAATTATTCATTTTACCTCTCACTGTTTGGCGCAATTAGTTATTTCATGAAGTGCAGCCTCTTTAAATTTCAAGACAAAATTGTGATTTTAGATTTGGTTCTTCATAGCGTGACTATGTACAATCAGAATAAGAGACGTTAGGAAATGCAATTCAATTTAAATGATTTATCTTTTTTATTTTGTGTTGGAAAATTTCTATAAATATTTTCGAATGTATTTCTTTGAATTTCATAACGCTTATTCAGTAATTCATAAGATAATCATGTTTGGAATTTTTATAAAAAAATTTCAATTCATTAAATGTTTTTAATATATTTTTCTAAATTTTACTATGCTGATACTATACAGTGATCCCTATTTGCATGACTCATGTTTTTATTTTCTTATATGAAATTTTGTATCTCTTAATAATTATTAATTTGCAGAGTACATTTTATTAATGAAAGAAGGAATATTTTACAGCGAAGAGATTTTATTTAAACAATTGTAGTTCAACAATTAACTTCACATAAAGATTTGAACATTTAGTACCAATTTCTTTTTTTTTACAAATTGTCTTTCGTATATTTTTTTATACTCGATTTATATGGATTTAAATGACTGCTTTTGAGAAATAAGTTGGAAAAATAGGGGGAGATATATGCTGCCCTGAATAGTATTTCAATATTTTAAATTATTTCAACTATTTTCTTTTCTTATTTGTACTTATGTATTTAGAGATTCCTTAAATTTTTCTTCAGAAAATAGATCACAGAATGTCTTTTCAATCAAAAGGGTTGTTAGTTACAAAAGTTACAAAATTTCTTAATTTAAGTAGTAAAGTTACAAAAATTCTCATATGTGAAGTGTATGAAGAGTAAACATTGTAACTGTCAAAAATTTCGACTTTTAAATATTCTGTTTACACCTCCCTAAATCTGAACACGCACAATGTTACGCAATTGTATTTGTCTGTGCACACGAAAGCTCTAATGATCCTAACGAAAATCAATTGAAACAAATGAAATTTGATACTTGGTCTAGGTGACAGATTTGTTGGTTTTTTCTAATATTTGTATGGAATCCATTAGTGCAATTTTGTTCTTTTGTCTATTTTTGTTCACATGAAGCAATAAACCGATAGAAAATTATCTGACGGGTGAAATTTGGCATGTTTTCCCCCTGATTGAATTATATATACTTCGTAAATTTTGAACAATATCTAGCATTAGAATTTTTATTCATTTGTCTGTATAAAGAATATTAACACGAGAATTTGAAATGATATAGGAAATTTTGTATGCTTTTGTGACACCAAAATTGTGATCGATGTGACATTTTTAATACACCCTGTCATTTAGAATAATTCCTAATTCTGCAATTTTTGCTTGGCATAAATTTGCCAAATTTGGCATTTAGAACATGAAATCCAATCTTCTCTTAACTATATTCTCCATACTTTTCAATATGCATTGAACTTGAATACAAAACGCATCGATTGAATAAATATAAAAAAAGTCGAGGGGATAAATTTCTACTAGTTTAGTGAAATAAATATATTTTATTAAGTATTTGAATAAAATTTTTGCTTGATTAATTGTCAGTGTATCTTAAATATATGTATGATAATCCAAAATTTTTTAGGAATCTGTAAATTACATACAGAAAAATAAATTGATTTTTTCCCCATTTATGCTGTAATTTAATAATACAGAGCAACATCAATATACCAGTAATTTTTGTCCCCCATTGGGGCGTTATTGAAATACAGGTGGGAGATACCCTCGTCTCTCTCACGCTTCAGGATTCATAAAAGGGTGTGATCATTTCCCTCATGATAATTATTCCAGCATAATTTAACAAAATTATTTGCACGCACATCTCATTTGAATGCCACAGTTCCCTATCGCAGTACAAATTGGAGAGATGATCAATATGGGTATTGATCGTTTGTTTTATGCGCTGGTTTCTAGAATGGCTTGCTGTACTTTTAGTGGCTGTATGAGTTTAAGGACACATTACAATTCAGATTGCTTGAAGCAATATTTTACAACTATTATTTGAGTGCCAGATAGTAATACCTGTTGTATGAATATTGATCCTTTTGCAATACGCGTGGATTTCAATGATAATTTGTTTGGCCTTGGTGTTGGCGGAATTGTGCCAATACGTAAGTTGAATTCCGCCAAGGATCGAACCTGCGATGTTCGGGTTTGAAATCCAGTAACTTATCCACTATACAAGAATGGCCACCAATGTTTAGTGGTAGTTACTGGCTTATTAAGATGTCACCACAGTTGTAAATTTAAAGATTATATGAACCTGAATGAAGTGTATTACAGTTAGTTTAAAGTATGGTAAGGTTACCAGAGGTGTCCCTACATAAAATAAATCTCTAGTAGTACATAAATACTGTATATGACATTGATAAATATTCGCAATATTGGGGAATATTGATTAATATAATATCACACAATGCTGTAGAGTATTGCGCAACAGGCTTTGTTATATCAAATGAGCATGTGCTCCTCTCACTTCATTGTAAACAGCCATCTCCATACTTTTCCGTAAAATATTTTGGCAGGAAGAGCTAATAAAGAAATTAGAATGAATTAAGTGTAAGTAATATCATATAAAATAATTGTATGCTGTAACAAACTGGAACTTTTGGTGACTCCTTTATTCCCTTACTGACATTGTAAATAATAATACATAAATCATTTTTGAATTAATATTGCATATTGTTACAGACCAGATTCAATTAGCTAGTTTCTCCCATCAAATTATTTATACTTCATAATGTCAACCAAAGGAATTTATTTGATTTATAGTACAATAAAGGCACCAGTCGTAACAAACAATAAATTGGAAACTACAGATAAAAGCTCTCAAAAATATTACTTTTGATTTAAAAAAATATTCTTTGAATTTAATGAAAAAGGAAAATATTTTGAGCTTTGTATTGTGTGTTTTGCTTCGCATTTAGAAGTTATAAAAGTAGTGTCGTGCTTAGAAAAAAAAATAATGCCGTGTTTTTATTTTATTTTTTTATTTTTTATTTTTGTAGGTACTTAAAGAACACAGTTTTAGCATTCATTTTATCTTTTTTGAAATATGAACACTTTTACTTCATATGCGTTATGCTTGTAATAAAGTAAAAATGCTTGCAATCGATATTTCACTTATTTTCTCACGTATAACTAACTGTTATGAATGTTTGTATAATTATTAGTTATTCCCGATTTATTTATTTACTTATACTAACTTAGTCAATTCGAAAGTTACATGATAAAATTTGAGTACAAAATAAAATTGCAATACAAAAAAAAGTTATATTAATATACATTAATTGTATTAACATTTAGAAAATATAATGTTTGCTCTTGATGAGAATAAATATTTTAATAATTTTGAAGGAGTCAGTTATCATTCGATATATCAATATGGGTATAAAATTATTTTTAGAAAGAAAATGTCATTTTTTTAATTAATTTTTTGACACAATATCACTATTAATGATAAATTTTTTAGATATTTTATATATTATTTATCATAAATTATGAAATATATAAAGATTAGAAAATACTAAGAGTAGGAAGTTTGACTTTCAACTTTGTTTTATTAGTGTTTAAAAAGGCGGATTAAAAAAATAAATATAAAACCAAGTAATACTACTAAGAAATAAAACACAATGTACTTATAAAAAATACTTGGATATATATTAAATATTAAAAATATTAAAAATGTGATTTAAATGCCAATTTACTTAGAGTATTCCATTAGAATGTCACTCTTTTATGATTTTGTTTTGTAGTCCATATTTTTGATAAAGGAATTGATAAAAGAAAATTGGTTACTATTACTAAGATAAAATTAAAAAAAAGAACAACTTATTCTAAGAATAGGAATATTGTATAGTATGTACAGAATCATAATGGAATAGGCATAAACTTAGAAATTATTGGAATAGTTTAAAATGACATTAAAATAATACTTTCTAGTTAGAATCTATACTAATATAAGATAGAATATTTACTGTCCTTGTAAAATATTAAGTATTAGCCATCTTTGGCTATCAGTTGTTTTACTGAAATAAATGCAACGCTGTTTTGTTCATTCTATTATGCATTTCCCTTATTTTGCATGTGAATGTACATAATAAATGACGAAACCTTGAACAGAGTTTTTTAAAATTTGATATCCTCATTTTAGATTCTAAAACTGCATGCAAATTCTCATTTTTCTTAGTTTTTGAGTTAAATGTGTTTAAATGTTTGTCAAAATACAAACACGCAGACAATTTAGCGTTTATTTAATTTGGTTTTATTTTTTTATCTACACTTTAAATATCAAAACAGTGTACTATATTACATTCATTTAATTTTAATTATTTTAAGTTTCGTGTTCACTTGTACAGCAAAATACAAACTTCCTGTGAATGAATTTTGCCCAATATTCGATAGAAATCTACACATTTGGTGTAAAGACGAAGTACCAAATTCCACATCTATAATTCAAAGCGTTTTTTAGTTATTATGTTGGTAGATACAGACGTAATTTTAAAAATATCTTCATCGGTGAGGTTTGAAAATTGGAGATTTCAAGTCGCTGTGTAAAAAAAAAAATTATTTAAAGACTACAGTAGTTTCTCTTTGCATACTTAATGTGGTACACAAGAAAGTGAAAAATTTCACTTATTTGTTTTAAAAATCTGTTAGGAATTCCTAAATTTGAACTTTATATCATGTTACTTGCAAACACAACACACAAATAACCAACCCCTAAAAACTGTTGTAAAAATTAGAAACAGGAAATCGTGAAACTGGAGAAATTATGAAAGGAGTCATATTTGTTTTCACTTTTTCCTCACAAAGACAATATAAAGTTACATTTTCCTCCTCTTAGATTACCGCAACAATGGAGTAGGAGTGAAAAACAATAGATCTTTACTACCAGTTGATGCTTACGGTTTGACAGCACAGGCTGTTCCGCGTGTCATAAAATGAAGAGTCCACATATTGGTTCTCCTTTGAAATATGAAAGTATTTCAGAGAACCATCAAAGATAAATTTACGATGAGTTTTTATTTGAAAGCAAAGAACGCCCAGTTGCCTATAAAAAAAGAACGGAGAGTTGAAGTCTGTGTTTATTTTTGCTGTTAATGATCGTACTTGAATTTTATTATCTAACACATAGCTTTAAAAAAAATTTCTTAAGCAGAAAAAAATACATTTAGGATTTTTTTTTGTTTGATAAATTTTTAATTTGTGCATGTCGTACGAGTCGTTGTTGCATGGTAAAAACATATCATTTTTTGTATCTTTTACTTTTTACTTTCTCGTATTTGAAGTATGTATAAAGAGAATGTCGGTAAAAAAAAAAAAATTCAGGCTTGATATTTTGACAATTTTTTCACTTTTCACAACTCCATGAGTTCGAAAAACGCATTTTTTGAAATTATGCCCCTGTTTGTGAACTGGATAAGTTAAAAATACAATCAATGTGCTAGCATATTGGAATTTGGAGTGTAATATTTATACCAAAATTGCTTCGAATGAAATCTTCCCTTCTGGATGTAGCGAACACGATAACTCAAAACGAATATTTGAATAAAATTTGATTTACAAATTTATCTTCAGAATTACTGATGTATATTTAAGTTTTGAACCAAATCTGTCTAAGAAGGAATAATGGATTAATAATATGGTTTCATAATATATAGACGCAATAACTGAAACACTACGATTTAACTGAATAAAATTGCATATGCTACAAAAATGATATATCTTTGTCAAATTTTGGATCCAGTCGATAAACAGTCTATCTAGTCATCAACATTTTCAAAAAACGTTTTCCGAACACAGGGAACTTCGAAACGCCGAGATTCATCAAAATCTCGAGTTCGAATTATTTGACAATTATTACACTTTCTCTATGCTACGTATACGAAAAAGGAAAAATTTGAACATTCATATCGTTCATGACTTTGTCTTAAGTCCTCAATTGTATATGGCCGGAGAGGGATAGTAAGGGAGAACGCTACAGAAAGACGACTCCCGTCGAATTTTTTTTAAAGCCAATAGTATTTTAATAGCTTGGTTGCGTTTTTCTTTTTCTTTCTTTTTCCAAATAAGTAGAGCTCTCAAACAATGGGCAGACAAGCAAGAAGCTTTTTTTTTTTCTTTCTCCTGCGACTGTAGTCAAAACAGAGAGAAATATTGAGGAACCGGAGAGCGGTTCGTCAGAAGTGATGTCAGCGGACGTATAAAATAATTGAGCACTGTGTTTGACCTTGCTCTAAATATGAAACCGTCGTAAGCTTCAATAAAGGAATTGAACGAGGTTTTAAACAGGACCTCATTCAATTACAATTCCTTTTTTTTTTCCTTTTGGCGCTAGTTGGACCAGATATAGGTATTTTTATAGCTTATGACAGGGGCTCTCTTTTTACTTTTAGTTAATTCTCCATGAATCAATGTCTATAAATTACATCCTTTGTAGGGGGAAAAAATTACAATTTTGGTACTCTTAAAAAGTTCTGAAACAGCAGGTAATGTTAAATGTTAAATTTGGTTTATTTATAATTCTAGAAAACATTTTCTTGCTTTTCTCCCCGTAGTTTCTTTTTCGGATTGTTCTTTTCTTGGAAGGTCAATTAACGTCTTTAAACTAAACGCCTAGGTTGAATTGGGAGATAAAGCTATTAGATGTTAAATGAATGAATAGAATTTTGAATTCTCCAAAATAATATTAGCGGATGAAATTCGGTATATGGGATTTAGATCAAATTTGTATGTTTTATCAAATTTTGATGGAACTCTAGTCACATAAAATTTGTCTGTATGCCCGAAATTAATCGAATATGATATTTACAAAGTTTGAGCCGGTGTCCTGACACAGGGATAGCGCGTCTTCCCCATGATCTGGGTGTCCTGGGTTCGAGTCCCGGTTCGGGCATAGTTGTTCTATCTTGTGAGATGTGTGAATATGCTCTCCTGCAAAAAGGGGCTGTGCAAGCGAATGAGTGGCGAAATCTACTCTTGGCCTTAGTTGACACATCTAAAACGAGACGCTCCCTATTGGTTTAAATCGCTGGCTTCGTAACAGTGGTCATGTCCAGTGGCAAGTGTCATAAACAACAACACAAACCTTGAAAAGCTTTATAGATAAATTATTGTACACAATTTTAGCAGTTTTAGATCTAACAGGAATCTGTACATAGTTTGCATGTAAATACGATTACTCAAAATCACGATAATTTAGATGAATGAAATTTAATATGGATTTCTGTGACTAAAATTGTAATTTCGTGTTGAAATTCCACTGTAATTGATAAAAAAAAACCATTTCTGTGCATACTGACTTTTCCCTCCGCTGTACTTTGAAATGTAATCCTGATATTCGAAAATAAAAATTCATGCACTCTTGGCTTTCGTGGCTTTGCCCCAGGTCCGCAATTTTTATGCTAGTGGAAGAGGAAGTGGGGTAATATTTATATGGTTATGCGAGAAAGTTTTGCTGAAACCACATTTACTAGTTGGTAGATGTTTAGATTTATTTGTAAATACCATGTGAATAAGGAAGTCCTGAGGACATAAAGGCCCTAGTAAATGTTAACGTGTTTCTGCTTTCTAGCTCAGAGAATTTAACTATGTTTTTCAGTTCCGCCAAGCATCATCCAGTTTTAGTTAAGGAATAGTAAGCGCATCTTATATTATCCAATCTTTCAATATTCATGAACTGCTGAGGCAAAAAATCTTTACTCGATATAAACCCAAAAGAAAAAAAAAATCAAGAGTAACGATATCATGAGCAGCGTGGATTTCATGAAGTGTGATCCATTCTTTGAAATTTCATCTGACATGAAACTTTATGTTTGAGAACCGAAGAAAAATGTGCTGTTGTAAGTAGGTACTTTATGATTTTGGCATGCAGAGAGTTGCTTCCATTATGATTTCTGAAATTCTTTTTGAACAAAAGTGATTGATATTTCAGGAGATGGAGGGTTTCATAAAATTCCAAAAGAAAGAGTTTTTATCTCTCTGTCAGTATCATTTTGTAACTTACTGATGGATTAGTTTGATTCGACTATAATAAAAAACCATTAAGAATTAGTAATATACTGATTTAGCTGTAATTATCAGAAAAATGATGGTAATAAGAGTAAAAATTCTCGTAGTTCTCTTTCATTTCCTTTTGAATTGAAGAAAAAGATGGCGCATAAGCGGATAAAAATGGGGGAAAAAAAGACAAAGAAATCTGACAGTTATTATTGAATTAGTGACACGAAAAGTGATATTGCAGAAAATATTCGAAGTGTTTTACATCTGCTAAAATTTTGTCATTGTTATTTTCAAAGCTTATTTTTGTATTAACTATTTATATTAAAGGCAAGACTTTTATTCCCATACTGGGGTTGCAGTATCTATTAGGTACACTTTTAATGGAACCATGTTTGCACAATGTTAGACTGAGGTCTTCATTCAAGAGTGAGACCAACTTGCGAAATCGGAAGTTGGTAATTAATTATCTGATCCCATCAAACATTTGATTAGTAAACAGCCTTGTGCCTAAGAAATTCGTAAAAATCTATAGGTCCCCAATTTGATGTGACATAAAGGTTTTGTGAGGGTACAAGCTTTAAAATTTTCAACTACTGACCATCGTTCGTATTTCTTGAACAACTTCTTAGTAGTTCTTAACCTAATTAGATTGATGTAATAATTCATATTAATGTTATTAAAACTAATTAATAACTAAATAATATGCATAAATAGTAAATGTGTCTTTCAAATATAATAGTAAACCGAGTTGAAAACAGAATAAAGAATATTCAGCTATTTTAGATAGTAAATAATTTTGAAATTCGAATTTCAGGACAATTTTTTATAACTTTCTCAGTTATAAACTTGTCCGGTTTTACGTTTTATTTTTTAAAGTCGTCTTCGCAAGTTCATAAAACCAGGAATCCATACCGTTCGGTATTATACAACGGGTTGATTTATTTTCTTTTTGAATTCCTTTTTTTTTCTTCTTTCGATCTATTATTTTTTATAGCTTATGTTTGAATAAAACAATACGAACAAAATCTTGGTTGAAAGGAGGCAAGAGTTGAGAATACTACCCTAAGGAATAAATTTTCTCACATTGCTGCTGCCTTATTTTATGGAAGTTGTCTTTTCTCTTATCTTTTCACTTTTGTCTGTCGTAGCTATAAATAGAAAAAGAATCTTGGAAGAATTGATGGATGTGAAGTGCATAAGCTTCAATACTTCGTCCAGAAAACGGATTACTTAGGATAACTGTCAGCTAACTGTGTCAAGAGTAGATTTCTTTTCTTTTGTTTTGATTATATTGTGATTCTAATTTTCTTTTCATCATTATTGAGATTTTCTGTTGGAAGGAAATATAACCCTTTTTGTTTGCATATTTGAGGAAAAGATTCTTCCAAGATCTTCTCAGAAGAACTCTACTTCTCTGCTCAAATTTAATTCTACATTAATGAAAGCTCATGTAATTTATATTTTAAATTAAAGCTAGCATTTTCATAAAATCGACGCTTATCTCAAAAGGTATCCAACTCAATTAAAAACATGAATTTGTATAAAAACTCGTTATTTATTTTTTGCTTGAAATTTTCAAAAATGGGTACGTTTCTGTTTCCAATGGTATCTTTATTTTTTCTGTATGTCTATTAAAAGCAAAGTTATAACAAACTATTGGCATGTATGTGATGCATACTTATAAACATATATATGTTTTCTAAAGAATGAGGTTTTTTATCATCATTCTGTTTTACGAGTATCGTCATATATATATATATAATATGAAAAAAAGTTAATATAAATTATAATTAGCGCGTATTATTTTATGCAGAATGTAATGAACTTTGGATTTGATGTTAAATGCTCTAGAAGTGTATTTATGAGTATTTAATGTAAATATTGTTGGAAAAGAATTTCAACATTTCATATATTAAACACACAATTTTTATTTTTCAATATAATTTTAGATAATAGTTAGTTGCACTAAAATTAACATGTACATTAAAAGGTACATGTAAATTTACAAAGAAAAATAAGACTAACAATTTTTTTATTCTCTAGTACAATTCTAGTTTTTGTAAATAAGTGCTGAAATTTACATCAAAATAGGCTTTTTCTTTAAAAACTACTTATATTTTTAAATAATTTCACTTTTATTCGTCATTTTATCCTTATATTATTAAAAAATACTATATAAAAGCTAAAATATTTGATTGTTTTAGTCTTTATATTATATTTGCAATATTATATGGAGGTTAAAATGCTTAAAACATTTTTTGAATTCCCCCTGAATCTAATGAATACCTTAATATTTAGTCGATTTATTTATTGTGCAGATTTTTATTTTGTAGTGGTTGATAGTTGAGAAACAACTAATTGTCAGCTGAGTTTTTACTCTTGAGTTTTGCTGTGAAAACTTTTTACAGAATCATTTTGATTTATTTCTGTACATGAGAGTGGTTTTTTAGTTTTATAAAATAAAAGCAGTCTGATCATTTTAACTTTGGTTTATGTAACTTCCAAATAATGATTTCAATATTTAAAAATTCAGTTAATGTGAAATCTTTTTTACTTTTTATTGTTATAACTTATTCGTGAATTAAATAATGACGCTGTGTTAAAAAAAATCAAGAAATGTTACGTTTTGAAATTTTACAAAAATGAATCTGTTTCTTTTATTGTCACGTGAGAACGTGTTTTCGCTAGAATTTTTTGAAGTGATTTGAAGGCAGCAAATTCTTAAAGCCTCAAAATGCATAGGCAAAAAACTGGCGATTTATCCCTTTTAAAAAAATTTTGGGGCCAGCTTTCGCAGTATAGCTTTTGAAACATCTATCGTCTGCTTATGTAGTTTTATTTGGAGTCAGCTTTCAGAGTATAGCTTTTCGATTATCTGTTGTCTTGCTATTATCTACTATCCGTTGCCAACTAAAGTTACAACTTGATTTCAAAATTATTCATTCTCTGAATTCTAAAGGTGGGTTCACACGAGGCTTACTATTGCCCGCCATCGTTGCCTCTCTGCTGTTGTCCGGGCATTGTCCTCTCGTGAACAGTTATGATAATGTGGACAATGTTTGTAACGACGGGGCAATTATTTGCCATTGTCCCGTTGTAGTCACGTGATTTTCCGGAAGTGAGAGTGATTTTCTATTGTGCGCAATAATTAGCCTTGCGTTAACCCACCTTAAAACTGGTTAATGACTGAAATTAATTAAGACAAAAAATAACTTAAAAATAATAGTGATCTCACATGATTACATGAAATTTGTGATGGTAGACTTCATTATTTTATTCTTTTGTATATCTATTATCTGTTTCACATTATTTATCTTTCATTTCACATGATTGTGATATCTTGGGAATATATTTTGCACTGTGACATAAAAATGGGTAAGCGCCAGAGCCAGTTTTTGGAAACACCACGAAGGCTGTATTGTTAAGAACACTGCGAAATTTCTGTTGAGAATTTTTATTACTTTTAAACAAGGTTGCAACAAATAAAATCGAGAAAAGGGCAACTTCCTCCTCAAAAGAAAACTCGCTGTTTGTTCTTAATAGGCCATTGATTTTATGGAAATTTCTTTAAGTAAAAATTGAGTTGTTGTTTGGCTGCTGTAGGACATAAGAAAATAGTATTGTCGTATTTTCAATATTATTTACATAAAATAACCTCAGTATATTTTCTTGTATGTATATAATATATATATTAGAAACTAATTTACTGTTTTTATTAGTTAATGGACAAAAATAAATTCATAAGTTAAAAATTAAAAACATTTAATTAGAATTTAATTAATTTGTTATGAATTCAATATATATAATACAATTATATTTCAGTATACATTTTTTTGATGTAATTCTGACGAACATTAATTATGATAATGTTATTAAAATATACTCACACACGCAAAAAAGGATAAGGTTTTTAAACTATTGAATTGCCAAAACTTTCGAATGGGATTCCAAAACTTTGTTGATTTTATGTACATCATCCGTGCATGAATCAACTCCAATGATTGATTTTTTAAAAAAAGTTTATAATATCCATTTAAATTTTTTGTATTTGAAAGCCAATGTATTGCTTACAATTCTTTTTCGGCAGATAAACTGGAAATTCTTTTTTAAAATAAGAATTTCAAAATTATTACTTCTGTGTTTTGCACATCAGGTTTCATTAATTGAATTTTTTTAACAAGGATATTACTTATATTAAGAATTTGTATGTGGCTTTTTGAAGCTGGCAATATGTTTGAATCAAACGATTTTTTAAAAATCAAGAATTCCTATACAGTATTTTAAAACTGATAATATATTTAAATCGAACGATTTTTCACTAGATATGATAAGCAAATAAAATAAAATAAAATTTTACATCGATAAGACTTTTTCACACATCACTCTGTTCCTTTGAAATTCTATATTTTACTACATTTATTATTTTGAAAAAATGACCAAGGTAATGTAAAATTCCAACTATTAGATATGTAAGAACGAAAATCATACTTTTAATTTTTTTTAAAAAAATGTCAATGTATTCTTTTCATGTTGAAAATAATTTTAATGCTTCTCAAAAGTCTTGTCATGAATATATGTAGCATTTAACATGTTTTTATTTTTGATTTGCGACTGTATTGTTGTTTAAAAAATATTACACTGTTTTTTTATAAAAACATTTTGACTTGCCATTTACAGAGATTAATGAATACCAGTGCTTTCTCATAAGCATAATACAGCGATATAATGAATTAAGTACAATAAAATAAATTATAGAGGATATTGTAATTTATTTCATCATATTTCATTTTTAAGTGAATCTAATTTTAATTTTGTTTGGTGCATGGAACTCAATTTTATTGTAAGTTCATATTCATAGCTTATAATTTCATTAGTGCTTGAGATGTTCAACGATGTACGGAGAAAGAAGCCCTCTGGGTATTTACACTGGATAATTTGTAAATTTGTTGGAAAAAATTTAGCATTATATGTAATAAAATTGAACTTGATTTTTTTCAACGAATTTGCAGTATCGCATTAAAAATTTTACATATTATTGTTGATTGTAATTTATGTTCCCTAACTATAATTTATGAGACGTTTTTTTATGAGATATAACTATATTTTTATAACTACTGTTATGTTTATTCATATAAGACGTTTATTTTTTTAATGAGAATTTTCTTATCAATTTACTTATTTAAAAACTTAATGATTATTATTCTTTTTTTAGGTAAGTGACAAACATTTTGTAAAGTGAATTCATCTTTAAAAGGTATTTATAATTATATGAGGCGTTTATTTTTAGGTGAGTAATATTTAAATATTTTGGAGGATATTTAATATAGATTTCATAAATCTTGCTCGTGAAATAAGATTTTCTTGCGATTAAAAAGTACTAATTATTTTTATAAAAATATTTAATATTTAAAATTTTACTTTTTACTTATTTAATGACTTTTTTTTCATATTATATGATGGTTGCAATTTTTTGATAGAACTTTCAGATTTTTTAAATACATAATTTCAAATCAATCTGAAATATTTTTCATGTATTTAAGTGTGACATTACTTTTGAAGTTATTCTAATTCATTTCACTTACCTGGCTATATCGGCCATATTTTTGGTATAATACTTGTTTAAAAGGCCAATATGTTTTTCCATACTTTTAACAATTTTAAAGTACATTATACTACTTTATTAATCAGGTTTTGAAGTCATTTTATTATTTGGAATTCATTTTGTTTTTTTGATATGATTTATTTTCATGCAAATGCAAAGATTAAGAAAGTCATATGTATATACTTTTATCTTTTATTTTATTTAAAAACCTTTTAATACTTTTTGAATTAAAGTTTAAAAAAATATTTTTACATTTTCCAGGGAATTTTTCATATTCTATTTTAGAATTAAATTTTTGTTCATTTCATTTAATATTAGTGTTTTTATCATAAAAAAATTGAAATTGAATTGGGCACTTATGAGCTAAGGTGTTATGATCAAAATGTATATTATAAAAATCGCAGTAATGTAGAATACACATGTTTGCAAAGGATTTTTTTAATATTAAATATCTAAGTATTTTTAAAACAAATGCGGAAGAATTATTAAAGAGAAGTATAAAGTTTAACTAATGCGAATTTCCTAATTAAATAATTTTTTTGATGTATGCTTCCTATATATGCTTACAAATGTTTTAACAAGAATCATTCCTGGACATCTCATTTTTTCTTTTGCCGAACTCAAAATTGTTAATCGGGTACTGATATTGTTAAATTTGTTTTCATTTTCTAAAGAGTATGATCACGATTAGGTTTTATTTTTTATTCTGTTGTTGATTTTATGAATAAAAATTTGAGTTTCTTGCTCCTTGTATTCAGCAAAGAATTTCATTCAGGTTGAAAGATTTAGTAATTCAACTGATATCAACACTTGTGCTACATTTTCTAGTGTAATTCAATATTTTTTGTTGAACTCCATGGAAGCTTTAACAAGACTCAAGCGAGGGTAATAACTAAACATATTAAGCTTTTGTTGGCTTAGTTAGCTAAATAGATTTTCACTGCGAGAAATCTTTCAACTGTGGGAAACTTTCTTATAATAATCTATAACCGTCTTGTGATGCATAAAAACTTATCTGAGTAGCAAGATGCGGGATGCTTTTTTACCTAATGTATTGCATTCGGAAGATAGTTGTATTTTACTTTCTGTCGGTTTATCTTATCGGTGTCGATAACTAAACGTTTTCTTAAAACATTTTTTTATTTATTTTACGCTAGATAAAAAAACACTTACGGTGAATCATAAAGCGTATCGTTGACTATCGTTTCCTAAGATTATTTTTCTCATTAAGTTTTCTGCTTTCCAAAATAAATAAATAAATAAAAAAGCTTTTTTTTATGACAAAAATTTAAAATTCCATATCTTTGGCCTGCAGTTTTCAGTACGTCAAGAATCGCGTAGAATCTGATCTAATTGATTTGATATTTAAATGCTCCTTTGCAATCTTGTTCTTGAACTACTACATAATAAAATTTTAACCTACCGAATTTTTTTTTTATTTTTTAAATAGAAATCATGCATTCGATATGAGAAACTAATAAAATTCATTAAAATGAATAACGTGATGAAAAAAACAAAAACAAACAACATGTTATTAGTTTGGAAATCGTCGTTAAATCCCTCCCCTCTCCTTATTCTTCCTTCCTTTCTGAGAAATTTGTTGAAAAGGAAAGTATTTGTGAAAAAATGAGATGTTTTCTCTAGAAAATTTTTGACCCAGTTTGACCAGCACCAATATTTATGTAATGAAAAGATAATTAATCTTCAGAAAATTTTGTGTGTGAGTTTAATTAATTAAGCAAAATTTTTCTAATTACTTTTGAATTGCTTATTAATGATGTGTGAACATGAAATTTTGTTTAACAGAAGTTAATTTAACCTTTAAATATTTACAGTCGGTTAAAAATAAAGGACTGAATTTGTTAAGGAAAAAATATAAAACATTGCATCAAAATATTTCATTGTTTATTTGATATTTCATTTATTTTCACAGGTTATATAAAAAGTAGTTGTTTATTAAAATTCAGAGAATTCTTTGCTCTTTATTTTAAGCATTAAGTGATTTAATTTATGCCTTCAATGTATGCGCTGCTCCAAAATAATAATGAAAAATATTCTATGTTACTTTACATAAATATTGCAATCTTTAAAAAATTCGAATTCGAAATATTGACAAGTCTCCATGTTTCAGATCCCAATGTGTTTGAAAAACACCTTTTTGACATTATTTCTATCTATCTGTTTGTATACGTCATAAATCAAAGACGCATGTTGGACGGAAGAAATTTAATGTTCGTGTTTTGTTCGAACTTATTTCTGTCAGAATTTGAACAAAATCCTTTCTGAGAAATTCTGTCTGCTCTGAAGTTCGGAGTACAAGTGAACACGATAAAAACAAATGTAACAAGCCACATAAATAATATTTGAGTTACCTATTTAGTATCTTAAATGTAGATTCATAACAATTTTTGAATCAAATCTATTAAAAGATAGATTAATTGTCGGTTTGTTTCTTCTCAAGCATGTAAACAAATGGTTTAAATGAATAAAATTTGATATGCGAACTTGTGATCACAATTGTAATTCTATGTCAAATTTTGCTTTTCATTTTTTCAGGAATAAGCGTCTAAAATTATCTATATATTAATTTTAAAACACACATTTGTCGCAAAAAAAAAAAAAAGATTTAATAATGCTATATTTACACCAAAGATCTATATTTCCTTTCAATTTTTCATCAATACCATGCCTGGCCTTACTCAATTTTATTGACCTTTTTTACCTGACCTTACTTATAATTTTATACTGGTGAAGAAAGGGTAGCATATTTGTTACACAATGAAAGAGAAAATTTCTGGAAAACCGTTTCCGCTGATAACCCTTGTAACGCTCCGTACTTTGTTCACTATTAAATCCTTCTTCGTATTATGAATTTGTATATACAGTAAAAGCTCTTTATTCGCGGGGTATATGTTCCATAAATATACCACTAATACAGAAACCGTGAATACGGAATGGTCATGTATACGGGATTATAGGGGATACGGCCCTAGGTATCCCAAAAAACAATAAAAAAACAAACATATAAAAAATCAATTTAATTGAAGTTTTTGAACATTTTGATTAATCATCTTAAGGCTTAGGCAATGTTTTGAAGAATTTTTTAATTTTCCCTTGCTTGGCAGTTTTTAAAAGCTCCTTCAATTCAGACTGATACGCAGCAGTCGCATTAACAATTTGCCTCTTAAAAATAAGACTTCGTTCCATAGACGGATGAATGTTCATAAAGAAATCGCGAAGCTCATTTGCCATTCTTAAACCTTCACTAAGATTTTTCAAATGAAATGTCACGTTTCCAGTGCTTGTTGAAGCCTCTTCTTCAATGGGCTGTGAATTCAACATTTCCTCGAAGTCGGTTTCAGTCAAATCTTCATCTTGCGATTCCAGCAATTCCTGAATGTCACTTGATTCTATCTGTTCGAACCCATCTCGTCCTATTCCATTCGCGATTCCGACTATGTTTGCAGTTTGCATTTAACAACATACTTTAGGCAAAGTTGTAATAAGATCTATTTTACATTTTTTATTTGTCCATTTGACGGTATTTACAACGGATATTGGGTTGGATACCTATTGGAATCCTTTTATTATTATGTATGTACTTATTATATCTGCGAATAAAGAAATGTTTAGCCGCGAATATAGGAATTGTGTCGCATTTTTTTAAATCCGCGAATGAAGGAAGCGCGAATAAGGAATTTTTACTGTACATTAATTGTTGTGTGATATTAACACTTCTGATTGATATATGTTTAAAAGGACATAAAATTAACAAATGATCTTATTATAATACTAATTTCGTTATCATTGAATATGAATATGAGTTCTTTTTTTTTATAGAATTGTATGAAAGTTGAATTCCAAAACGATAAATTTTATTTATTTATGTAATAGTTTAAGACTCCATTAAAAAATATTTGAATTTCAGTTTTGCGTATGAAACTCAAATTGTCTATAGCCTTTTTGTGACAATTGTTTGTGAATTACTATTACCAATGAAAAGTTAATAATGGAATGCAAATTTTAATTAGATGATTTCAATTACTTCAAATCAAAACTTCTTAAATTTAGTGTTGGTTATAAGACCAATAGTAAGATATTGGAAGAATTTTCTCATTGCTTTATTTTTTAAAAATATCTGTGAGTAAAAGTTTTAAAAACATCATATTAAATTTTTTCTTAGTACGATTTTTAGTTGAAATTTTTATTACTTATTATCTTTACTTATTAAAACCTAGCCGCCTTTGGCGACCACTATAAGTTATACATTCTAAAATTTTCAGTTAAAGACTTGCCCCCTTTATAACTTATCAGCCAAAAATATTTAAACTTCAAATTTCGATAGTCACATAACTCGTATTATTATAGAAGCCTAACAATTATTTGTTCATTGTGCTATATATCTGCCTAATTTGAAATCATTTGTTGTAGAATTATTTTTTTTATCCAGTCACGTGCTGAAAATTACAATTTTATATGTTTAATTTGCGCCAATTATGTATTTTTTAATTTGAGTTTTTGTCAATCTGATGGCAGCATATTGATAAAAGATAATTTTTTCCCTTTCACTCGTAACGTGCTCTTGCAAATTAAATTTTATTGTTTTGTCTGAAATATATTGTTGAAAAATATAGTTAAAAATTTTCTTTAAATATTCGTTAAAAAATAGAAGTTTAAGTTATATGTTAAAATATTGATGCCATTAGAAAGCTATTTTTTAAATCTTTAATTTGATGTAAAATTCATGTTTATGCGATAATATTGTCAGAAGTTGTAGCGAAAAACCTCGAAAATTTCGTTTGATTTCTAAGTAATTTAAACTCTAATTAAAAATTCGAAAAAAATCGCTCCGAGATGCACATTCTCGACTTCCAAAGTCTACATGTGCCAAATTTCGTAGCTCTAGGTGGAACGGTCTGGCCTGTAGAGCATCGACAAAACACACACTCATTGAGCTTTGTTTTAAGTATAGAAGTTATTTATCTCGAAAGAAGTTTATAAATCGTTGATGATGGTGAAATCGTGCCCACGTTTCAAATTAGCCGTTAAAAATTAGCGCGTTACAAATTAGCTGTTAAACCTTGAATTGAAAAAGTGTGCATATTAAACCATGTTGTCTTAAATAAAGATGATTTATTTAATTAATAATATTGTAAGTCACAAATTTACCTTTACATTTTCTTTTTAGAAATAATATATTTCATATTTCGTTAATTTTATACAGACATGTGCTAAAAATAACATTTTTATATGTTTAATTTGCAATAATTATTTATTTTTTAATTTGGATTTTTTTTTCAGTTTGATGGCAACATATTGATAAAAGATAATATTGTCCCTTTCACTCGTAACGTGCTCTTGCAGGTTAAAATTTACTGTTTTATCCGAAATATATTGTTGAAAAATATAGTTAAAATATTTCTTTAAAAATTCATTAAAATAGAGCTTTAAGTTATATCTTAAAATGCTATCGTTAGAAAGTTAATTTTTTAAATCTTTAATTTGATTTAAAAATCATCTTTGTGCTGTAATATTTTCGTTAGTTATAGCAAGAAAACGTCAAAATTTCACTTAATTTTTAATTCAAATCCTAATTAAAAATTTATAAAAAGGGCTTCGAAGTGCACATCCATGTACCAAATTTGGTAACTGTAAGTCCAGCGGTCTGGCCTGTAGAGCGCCAACACGCACATTGAGCTTTATTATAAGTATAGATTATCCTACTGTAGTTAATCGCAATTTTTGTCTTAAAAACATGCCTTATAAAATTTTATCTGTTCAACATGGAGTTTGCAATGTGGGAAGTTTTGATTTAAATGGGGGAAAAAATCATGTGACTATAAAAAGTTTAACTTTGTTCAATTCCTTCCTCATCGCTTACAACGACAAATTCAGTCTTTTAAATTTCTCATCTGGCCGATGCTTCATTTTAATGATCACTTGGTTTACTTGATCATTTGGACGTTCCTTTTTTGGTTTTATTTTATGAAGTTTAATAATTTTCTCATACTGTTGTCGTTTTTTTTTTTTTTTAAATGAGAATTTTGTTCGAAAAAGGTATAAAATGGTTGGTTTGATGAGGTAAGTACTTCAAAAATTCGGCCTCTTTATTCTTCATTGTTTGTGAATGGAATTCTTCTGCATTTGATTTGGCAGGATATAACACACAAATAGTCCGACAAAAAAGGATTTATTGGCAGGAAAGATCGAAAGTTAAATTATTACTGACCTCAATAAATGCAGTTCGTCCTTCACCTATGTTAACGCTCCAGTTGATTAGCATCCGCATTCCTTAAGCAATTAGTTAAATCAGTATGTAATTTTATTTGAAACTTCGCGCATTATGATGCGTGCTTTTCTAAGGTTAATGAATTTAAATGTTATGCGAACTCAAATCATATTGACGCCGTGCCTGTCAAATTCCTCTCGTCATTCTACTTTTGGTGTCTTTGCGCGTTTTACAGCACGGAAAAGATGTGATATTACAGCATGGTGTAAAACAACGTGTAGTAAGTGTCAAATGACATTCATAGTAACATTAGTCATGCTACTTTGACATCATATTGATTGTCTGCTTAAATCACGAACATCTTGTAGAAATTAAATAGAAAATAAAGGTCTAATAGCCCTGATCGGGATTAAAACAATGAGTCCTTGTTCCAGAATGTATACTTCCCAAATGATTATACCAGTTCATGGATGAGAAGTCCTAGTATACTGTGGACTTTCACCTTTCCTGTAGGTATAATTATAATATGAGATTGACTAATATATATATATATATATTTTGCTGCAGGGTTTATGACTTGACCTGAAACGACCTTTAGAATTCTGTTCATAATTTCTGGTTGATGTTGTAACAATCATTTTAATGATTTCGATATAGATATAGGTGGGTGTTATATCATTAGGTTGTTCTAGAATGTAGTAAATTTTCTTAAAAATTTATACAAAGAATGTAGAATATTGTTATTATTTTTTAATGGAGTGTCGGTATTTTTCAAATGAGTGAAGCCATATACTTGAAGCGATAGTGCATTTTATGATTTTTGTGGTGTGTTCGTTATAATGTCTACTGCTTAAAAAAATCGTAGAAAAATATAAGGAATAAAAAAAATTAAGGGTATATTTAAAGTTTCATAATATGATAATCTAGGTAACCAATTATTTAGCAATCAATCAATTTTTAATTTAGAAAAGTAAAAGAGGCAGAATCAAAGATTTAAATATAAAAGATTTGAAGAGTCATTTATTGCAATAAAATTAAAAAAAAGAAATGACAGGTAAAAAACATGCTATATGAACAGATATGTATTTGTTCTAGCCTATTATTATCTTTGTTTCTCAGAAATCTGGGAAAAATGTATTTGAGTCTTTATTCGACTAGCAATGAAATTTTTTGCTTATGACGTATTTGTGCATTAGTGTTCTGTGTGAAACAGGTATCTTTTTAAAAAAAATATTTGAATTTCGACATATTTTATTAATTTTAATATCTATCCTCTGTTCTTTCATATATATGTTTCAATGATGATTCAACACTTCTATGAAATGAGAAGCCTTTAGGATTTGTGTTAGTGATTGCATAACATTTTTGAAAAATAAAAATCAACCTTTGTATTCAAATCCGATAGCAATTTTAGGCTTGTTTATTGCCTTGCTTACTTATAATTTCTTCAATTTATGCTAATAAGTATGGAGTTTTGGCATTTCTTTGTTATTCTTTGCATTTTCCTTTCCTGGGTAAATGCATGAATGCTCTTTTTTTTTTTTTTTTTTGACGTGGACCTCTTATTATTTGCAAGTAATAGGGTGATTATGAATAAATGAATAATTGGTATTGATTCCATGTATTTGCACAACATTTTAATAATTTTTGCCGAACTGAGTATCGGTAGGAAATTAATGTTCGTTCAGATTTGGTTCTGAAGTTCAATGTCATGACGCACTTTTGTTATTCATATCTTCATCCTCTTTGTATTGGTTATTATAGAGAAAAGGTCATCTAGGTTGTTAGATGCGAGTTAAATGGAAATTAATGCAACCATTATATTAAGACATCAATGATACTACCTGATTCTAACGTTTATTGATTCTAGTACATCTTATAATAATGCAAGTTGGATCCTGCTCTACATCAGATAGCCAGGTAAATATTATTAATATATATAATTTGGTAAAATATTATTAATAATATAAAACTTTAGTACATTTATTTTTATATATTAATTAATACTACATTCTGTATTAAAAGTATTGGGTTGTTCGGAAAGTCATTTCTTATTTTTTTGTCAAAATGAAAAGAAATTTTCGTTTAATGAATAAATTATTTAATAAATTATAAAATTGCCATTCTGGTCTAATACCTTTTGCCATATTTTTGGTAGTAACATGATTACACGCTCATAAAAGTTTTGGTCTTTGCTGTAAAAAAAAAACTGATCGAGGTGGTTTTTGGCCTCCTCATTTGAAGGAAAAATTTTGCAAATCAGTTCTGGTACTGATGTACTGTTAACACATCTTCTCCACACATATTGGCTAATTTATTTCTGGCTTGAACAGCATTTTTACCTTTTATATAGCAAAAAAGAAAAAAATGACGAAAATGCTGTTTATTGCTCTCCATATTTAAAAGGGCACCATCCAAAAACTACTGCGAAGAATCAGCTGCACTTTTTCACACTCAAGCCTTGCTATATCAGCTCTTAAAACATAAAATGATTTTGCGGTTTAAGTATGAAATTGGGTGCGAAAAATGCAATTAAATCCTTCGTCAGGAAAAAACGAAATTACTTTCCGAACAACCTAATATTAGTTAGACGAATTAAATAAAGTGGAGATATTAAGAAAAAAACTGAAAATAGGAAACTAATACTTCATTGAGTGATACATTCAAGAATTATTTTATCTGAAAATTTTACATCCTCCTCCTCAAGGTGTAAGGTTGTGTATAGATCAAAACCTACCTTTTGGTACTGTTACAAGTATAATAAAATTAATTAATGAAAAATTAATTTATCTTAAAATTGAGCTCTTTTAATTTTAAGAACGCATTAGATTAATGCATTAAAAATTTGTTGCATAATAGTTTCTTCTGAAAATTGCTTATTCATGGGATAAGCATTGTCTTAGGGGTATTTTTGCTACCCTAGCAACACGACAGATCAGTTTTGCGATAGAAAGTAACACAATCTTATGTTTTGGCAGCGAATTCATTCGAGGAAAATATTTTTAGAAGACAATCGGCGGTATTTTCCATCTTATTTTTTGGCGAAGGTTCTGTTTTGTTATCTTAATGAGTTGCATAAGTTGAAAGAAATTTACCGTGGTAATGTAAAGTAGATGATGACTTTCGGCTTCAACATATTTATTCCATTCCTCGATACTGAAATTATTGAGGGAAAATAAAGAGAGGGGATCTGATTGATATAGATCGTTATGCGTTATATTTATTTTTAAAAATTAATTCAATTTGTTTTAAAACTTAAATCTGCTTTGTTATGCAAACACTAACGATGAAATGTAAAATCTGCAACCTCTTTCTTTATAAAACACTAAGGTAGTATACACAAGTAATTCTTACTTATTATCGAGTAATAATAGCGAAATGTTTACAAATCGTTTTACGATCATTTAATACTACTTTATTGGAAGTTTTTACAACTGCGCCGAATTCAACGGTTCATTAAATATTAAATAATAAGGTATAACATTATTAGAAATGATCCAAAGAAGGTTCGCCTTGTTCCCCCAAACTTACCATCCCAGAATAAAGATGTAAAAGAAATAAAAATAGAAATTTTAATCTGGCACAAAAATAAGTTTAACTTTCACATATGGGTAATTGCTATTACTTACCTATGGAAACTGATGACCATATCTTTCAAAACTATAAATCTTACAAAATATTTTTTATATTATTTTAAAATTCAAATTTTTTTAATGATATCAATCTTATTTCTATACCTTTTTTGAAGTAAATTTTAAATTTAAATTAATAGAGTTTGTTGAAATGTTTTAAATGCTATGATGAAATTCAAATTCATTTTTCAAAATATTAAATCGTGTACTTCGATCAATATTAAAATTAAGATGAAAAAACTGATTTGTTGGACATTTCGTAATCGAATTTTCTTAGATTTTCGCATTGTATACACTTTTTTAAATTTGAGCATTGATTTGCAACAGTGATAAATTCTTGTTTTTCAGTCATCGCAAACAACCAGTTAAACTTAAAAAAATATATTTCATCCTAATAGTTTAACGATATAAAACACTAATAATTTGGCCGATCCAGCTGGGCGCCAAAAATGACTAATTCCATAAAATACAAATATTTTGTAATTGTGAATGAAGTAATTAGAAATAGAATTATACTCTTTGACTTTATTTTGGTTTTTCATCGAATTGTGATCTACAATCCCATTAAAACCTACACTAAATTTCTTTCTTGTATTGGAAAGCTTTTGTTTAACATCGTGAGTTTAGTTTAATACAATTGCTGCATCAAAGTTAAATCATTAAGAGAACACATTGCTTCCTAATTGACTGTTTTCTCGTTTTGTTTTCTTCTCCTTTTACTCATTATATTAAAGTTTGAAAATTGTGTATCTTTAAAATTTTATTTATTAATATTTTTAAAATTCATGATAATAAATGAAATATATTCGTATGAAAATTCTTGAAGAAATTTCAAGTGACCCATGCATAATTTCTGATTTCATTTTCATGCTATTGTTGACAGAGGATTTGCAGATGTTTATCTTTATATGCATTGTATATTTATGCATGCAAATCAGTATTCAAATGTTTAGTGTTTTTCAGTTCCCTCTAAAGAGGAAAAATGTTTTTGTTTGCTCTTTATAGGAAAATAAATTGTCTTATCTTTGACATTCCCTTCATATAAAATACTTTTACGCAATGGAATTTAGGAGTATTTTAAAATTTATACACAGTATTGTGTTATAAAGTTTTAAAATGTACGTAGCTAAAATATTTGTTTAAAAAGTAATAAATGTTTTTAAATAAATTTTAAAAAATATTTTACACTTAGATTTTGATTATAGAGGATTTTTAAGATAACTTGTTATTTTTTTATATAAAGAAACTTCCAAATTGAATGCTGGAGTAGGATTTTCATTGTAATAATTTTTTTAAATGTCTAAATGGTTTCATGCCTTCTTAAAAATGAATGAGGAGCTCTTTAAATGATGTAATTACAAAAAAGAATATAAAGAAAGTTAGGTTTGAACCAAAAATAGTGCAAATAGTCAAAAATAGTATGATGCAAAAAAGAATAACTTACACATGTAGAGAATTTTTATTCTACAGTGCAGTTATCTTAAATTAGTTAATTTACAATCTAACTAGTTTCATGATAAGACTAGTAAATGCATGAACTTAAATTATTTTATTAAATAATTTGGCTATATTACAAAAGAGCAAATTATTTTATTAAATAATTTGACTATATTACAAAAGAACAAATTATTTTATTAAATAATTTG
>JAPMOQ010047046.1:114354-140673 GCA_026543055.1 Argiope trifasciata
AAAGTTTTTTTGATTAATATAAACAGGAATGCAAAAAATTATAAAAGCCTTTTACTTTTGCGTTTTTAAAATTTAAAAACAAATACTGAAATTAACAAAATATTTGTAAACTCAACATTCAAACATCTAAAATTTCAGTAATGTTTCTTGTTTTAATTCATTATATATACTATAATTTTTTTTCTTTGATTTATAAGAAGATGCTTTTTATTAATCCCATGTGTTTTTTAATTAAAATTTTTCAGTCCCATAAGTTGCTCCCCTTTTCAATTGCAAATAAATTTCATTTGGTTAACTTTTACATATTATTTTAGGCTGTTAGCCCTATTGTGTCATTATCTTTAACTCTTGCAGTTCTTTAGGCAAACGAGATGCAATGATCTGAAATTGCATTGTGCTGTGACGAGCTTACGTCAAAGGTCGTAAAATGTGTTTTGTCGCATTTTTTTCTCTTGGAAGTTTTAGTACCTATATTTAGTTTCGAAGCCAAATGCAGTGGGATTTAGCTGAGTTTCTAAATTGGGTTCATCTAGTTGCCAAAGGGATTCCTTTTTGTCCTCAAACTGCGTTGTGATGC
Organism: Argiope trifasciata; assembly: GCA_026543055.1. NCBI lineage: Eukaryota > Metazoa > Arthropoda > Arachnida > Araneae > Araneidae > Argiope > Argiope trifasciata. The sequence goes on from JAPMOQ010047046.1 coordinate 114,932, forward strand.
ATATGCGTTAGCATGCGTCTCCTACGAGTACGTATTTGCTATTCCTGATTTTTTTTGCAAATACTTAATTTTTCTCAATATTTATTACTAAATACTGCATAACATACACCCCTTCCTGTAAAAGAATCAAAGTGATTTGAAGAAACCATATTCTTGTTTTAATCGAAGTTATGTGATTGTATATTTTAACTCTAAAATAACCATTTAGACAAATATGGCATATATTCGTAAAAAATATTTTAATATTCTGCTTTAGACGTAAACAAGTGTCTTTTTTATTTTATTATTCAAAATATTTAAGTATCTCGAAGATAATCAGTATTATTATGTCTTGTGAAGAATAAAAGCATATATTTAAAATTGAGCTAATTTCTTTTTGAATACTTTATTTTTCTGCATTGTTATCCCAAATGAATTTCTGAAGGATTTGAGTGCTCTGATGTTTTGAGATTTAAATTGCTTTCCGTTCATATCTCTTTATATGCGAACCATATTAAAAAAAAAATTCTCTTGTCTCTTTTAAATTAAGTAACTGTTTTCTCAGGCAATCGTCCCTTTTACAGTTTCAGTTTGAAATTTTCAATCATTGTGTGGAGATAATAATTTTATTAATTGCTTTTTATGTCCTTCTTTTGATTGTTGGTATTGGTTCCGATAAATGGTTATTACATTTCGGAATCTTGCACAATTTTTGTATTTCGTTCATTTCTAACCTATTATAAAAGTTCAAGTGCATGTTTCTCTCTTTTTCACTTTAACCTCACGTTTCTTAGATTAGATAAGGAGTGAAAATTGTGACCATGTATCTAGAAAATAACAGGCTTCATATATAATTGAACCTATTTGTTTTCACTCTGAATAGGTTCAATTAATGTCCTTTTAAGATCAGTTCGTGATCTCATTTTTTTTTCATGCTTCTCTCCCAGTCCTTTCTTGTATGAGCATTATTTTTAAACCTTTTCTTTTTCATTTTATTATTGTAATTGCGTGGTTTATCGAGATTTTTAGAAGAGATTTTCTTTCGAGGAAAAATTCTCACAATGTTTTATTTGTTTATTAAAAAAAGGGGTTTTTACTATCTATTAATCAAATCAACATGAAATTACGTTCAATAATATTCGGCTAGAAAAATAGCGCATTAGGTAGACTTGCTTTAAAGCTCCCTTTTCTATTGGAGGATCTTGAATAATTTACATTCTCGCTTCTTTAATAAGATAATTTTAAGATATATTCTTAGGTCTTTTTTATGTATCAAAATAAGTAAATAAATAAGATAAATTCTATCAAACTATTTTTGGCAACACTTTCTTCCATAACTAGATTTTTGACCTTAAAGAATCAAAGAAAAAAATAACCTTATGGAGAAAATTATTTTTAGAAACTTCTTGAGCTAAATTGGGAAGTATTTACTTCTCGAATGATTCGAAATTCTCATTAACAAATCTTTACGGATCCGTGATTCTTACTAACGACTGCCTCATTTTCAGTTCTTACTAGATCTTTATTAATGGTGGATGCATTTTTTCTCCTCCCTCTTCTTTTTTTATTGAATCTTAAGCCTTATTAAGTTGTAACAAGGGCCGTTCAAATGATTAAAATGTTGAACCCACCCTCGTCCGACTGCAGTCCTTCCCCCAGTGCGCAAGCGCACTGTCACCAATCAATAAATAAATTGGCAAGCATTGCTGCGGAAGTTAAAGAGGAGTATCCTCTGTTTACTATAGTATTTGTAATTATCTTTTTAACCATGTGATCACATCTCTGCCAGGAATCCCACCTTTTGTTCTTAGAGTATTCCTTATTTATTCAATCACGCAATAAAAGTAGAACTACATCAACCCCACGATATTCTTTGGTAAAGTCTTGGAGTTTATAGAGTCACAGCTTCGGTTCGGTTCGCCATTTTTATCCATCCTTCCCATAGATTTCGTACTGCCGGTTGTGCAAATGTCAGCGGAACTGTAAATTTGAATCTGTCATGGTTACCGAAGGAGAACCAGCTCACCAGGTGAGTTGTATGTTTGGAATTTTTTTTGCTGTTGTCCTGGTCGACTCGTTTTGCAAAGCTGCTATGAGGCACATTGTTTTTGTTTTAGAACGATTGTGTTGCCAAATATTAGTCTTTCTTCTTTTTTAAAAAAATTTTTTTTGTCGTGTACCTTAAGATTAGATTTTTTTTAATCCTCTTGGATTACTAATAATCTATTTTTGTTGGAATTGCATGTTTTATTCCAATTTTTTCGCTTCAAAGGGCACTAATGAAGGAATCTGAAGAAGGTATTGAAATTTGTCTTTCGAGAAAATTGATTCTGCTGACTTAGCTATTTTTAGTTACTTCTTTATATCATTTCTCGTAAATTTCTTTCAAGCCTAGATTTATTTTTTGGAGATTCTCGGATTATTAACAAAAAACATGAAAAATTCCAATATATATATGTAAAGTATATTGATTGGAGTGTATATATAACTGAAAAAAAAAAAAAATGAACGAAGAAAATTTTGTGTAAAGAAATCATATAATTTCTTTGCACAAAATTTTCTTTCATTTTTTTTATTTGCCAAACATGTTTGGACTTTTTATTAATTTTTAAACTCGTCTGCGACGATGCGAAAATATAACCGAGCGAAGAACTCCCCCCCCCCTTCCCCCTCTTTTTTTGTATTTTGAGATATTTCTACCCTTTGCTGAAGGATTTTTTTTTGTTTTGTTTTGTGTGTTCAAAATTTCGATTCTAATTAAATTTATGTATTCATTCACATTGCATTCTTTTAATGGATATGGAAAAATTCTAAAAAACTATAACTCTTTTAAAAACCTCTTATTATTTTTGAAATAATTTTGAATTTATTAAGTTGAATGCTTCAAAAATTTTCAAAAAAATTTCTTTTAAATTCATTACTTGAATTGATTGTCGAATGAATATTTATCAATTCTGTCCTCATAAATAAAATTACATGGCTTTTTACAAATAATGCGCTTTGCGATGCAAGCTAATAATACCATTTTAAAGTAATTTCTTGTATCGATTCCGCTTAATTTTTTATATTTTTTTTATGAACAAAAAATATTTGCTTGTAAATGAAGCGAGATAAATACTATAAGATACAATGGTTATTAAAAATACATAATTATACAATATGATTTAAAAAAATTTTCCCTTGAAGTTCATCCTGAAAAATATCAATAGGAATGGTTTAATAATTATCACAACTTTTCAAAACATTCCCAAAAATACATTAAGTAATTTTATTAGTATACATCTTAATTAATTTAAATTTCATTTTATGTTCAGATTTTTGCTAAGTTTCATAAAATTTTCTTTTAAAAAATAAATTAAAACTGTTTTTATTGAATTTTAAAACTGAATTAAGACAGTGGGTTGATTATTTTTGCAGTTAAGAGTTTGTGGGTGTAACAAAAACTATTAAATCCTAAGATATAAGAGTAACGTTAAGAAGCTACTACAAAGACGAAACAACTTTCAATAAATTTTAGAGAACTTCTTTGTTGTAAATGAATTTTTAGGAGAAAATAAAACGAATTTTCGTTCCAATTAGGCTTTCTGTTGATTTTTTCTTTCGTAATTTATCATTCTTGAAATTTTTAGGTTTGTACAATTTTTTAATATCATCAGTTAGACTAATTTTTAGTTTTGAGAATTTGTAGATTTCTTTGGGAACTTAAAACAATTGTAAAAATGAATTATATATATATATAATTATTTTTATAAATTGAGATTAGAAATTTTAAGAATAGTTTTGCCTCATCAATTCTGTGGATAGAATTTTTAATTTTGTGGATAGATAATATTCAGTTTAACTTGTTTTTATTCATAAATAATTTTGCAATTGTCTTCTCGATCTAAAATTTATTTAAATCAGTAGAAGCAAAACTATGGTTCTCTTTTTAAATAAAGGATGATGCTGAGCCATTGATTTGCTGGCAAAAATTGCCTATATGGGAACTTATCATTTTGTATTTGAAAAAAAAAGGGGGGGGGGGAGGTATATTGAGTTTTGTTTTGCTTTCTAATCTAAAGATGAGCCAGTTGTTGTTTTAAGTGAATGAAAATATATTTCAGATAGTGGGGAAAAAAATCTTCATATGTACTAGTAGAAAAATCAGTATATATTCTATTTCTCAGTAAGTAGTAAGGTTAAATGTCAAGATACGCAAAAATATAGTTTGATCCATTCATATATTCTGCTTACTGTCATATCCCTTAAACGTCACATTTCTTTCTTTCTTTTTTTTTTTTTTTTGTGGAGTATATGTGTGTATGTTCTCCAGATTGTGTTAATAATTTGAAATAGGACCTTTACGTTTTTTAAAATTGGATGCTTAGTTTATCCAAGTCGGTAATAACTACTTGATAAGGACATGATAAAATGAATCTAAATGTAAATAAAATAGTCACATTGTGGTGCATTGTCTTGTCTTTTTTCATTGTGATTTTGTAATTTCTTTAGACTTTTTAATCGAAACAGATCTCTATTTATAAGAAAAAGGACAGGAAAACTTTTAAATCCCTCCCACTTCTCAGCAAATCCTGAAATCAAACTATTAGTTCTTGAAAACCTAGCTACCTTACATCCAAAAATATCAATTTTGAGTTTGACCATCAAGTTAATTTTCTTTATTTAAATCAAATATTGTTTACTCATATTTATTTCTAAGAAAAGTGTTCGGATTTCTTAAATGCTTATCTAAAATTCGAAAATAATTTCAATTGTTTAGTAAATATATCTATATATTTAAAGCATTTAATGTTTTCAATTGGAAAGTCTGTTATGATGAAGATAAATTAATATTTGGTTTTTATTTGACGATGTTTTGTAAATATGAGTCTTTGTATTTTTAACTAGCCACCTTTGACGATCAGTTGGATCGCTGGGAATAATGATTACTAAGAATGTCAGTAAAATATTTGTATAGTTATATCTTAATAGCCTCCTCAAAGAATATTTTTAATCTTCAAATTTTGATAGAGATATTTTACTTTGTTTATGCTTTTCCATTATTTTCTGTCTGTAATTTTATATATTTAATGATATCACAAAAAAAAGCAAATGTATGAAAAAATCAACACTTTTTGTACTATTTTTTAAATTTTGATTTTAAATACAAAATTTCAAAAAAAATTATTAAAAGCGTATTCCGTATTGAAACCTATTCAATGCTATTCAACATGCAAAAATAAGACATACGATCGATAAACAACAAAGAGAAAACATCCAGGATAAAATATTTGTAGCAATAATAAAAACGGTTTTTTTTTTTTTTTTTTAACTTCAACATTGATATATTTTGTTCAAAATTAGACACAAATTTGTTTTAAAAATTTGAATTAAAATAAAAAAAAAAAGTACGGCAAAAAAAAAATAGTATGAATGAAATAATTTTTTTTTTAAATTTTAAGATGACATAATTTTTTTCCCTTTAATACATCAAATTATGCATCAGAAATTTTATTGAAAGTAATATTAACAATATTCTTGGCTAATTTACCAGATCAAAAGCTTCTGGTATCGAAACTAAAATTTTAACTAGTTGGAACACTTTGCATTAAAGTAAATATAGTTCTCTCCCAATATGTATTGGGTATTTGTAATGGATATTAGTTATTATTTTGGTCATTAGCCTTTTAAAAAAAAGATGAAATGTGCTCTAACAGTCATGTTTTATTCTGCTAATTTGATGCAGCATCTCTCATTAAATTTTTGAGGCGTGAAAACGTGTCTTAGATATTTTAATTTTATAAAGATCGTAGAAACCAGACTTGTGAGATATTTTAAATATAATATTTTGGTATACATTTATATAATGTTTTTATGAAATTTTTGCTTATTTGCTTTTAATTTATTTTATTAATCTACAGTCGGAGATTTTTAAATAAGAAATTGAAGTCTCTCTGTAATGAAAATTTAAAATTATTGAAAAGACTCCTTAAAATAATTTTTTTATGCATTTGTTTAAACGGCTGATTTTTCTACATTTTAAATGTTAGTTTTTTTATAATTTTTTTTTGAAAAATACTACCATTATGAAAATGGATGTTCGGTTGATGGGTGAAAATGTTCATCGAATTTTTAGATCTTTGCCTCAAAATGGAATTTTGTTTAATTTCTTGTAATTTCTAAAGTTTTTTTTATATATTTATTTAAGTGAAGAAAAAAAAAACCCTGCTTATAAGCAGATATTGCGAGACAAAAGGCTTTTGTCCTCTAATTTATGACCTACTGTGGTTTGTTCAGCTGTTTGCTCTTGTGTTGTCAATGGCTTGAGTTTGGTATTATTCTCTTTTGCAATATAAAATTCACAAACTTAAGCACACGAAATTTGAAATGTAAAGATATGACGAATTAAAAAAAAAAAAAAAATCCGCTTGTGTTTACGTTACTCAGGAAATATTACTCGCGCAAATTTGACTAGACTATTTTATTGTATTCTGGGAGAAAGAAAAGCTACCCTTGTGAAACTCAATACAAACTATTGCTAAAGCTAAAAAACTTAATGAGAACTTTAAAGAGAAAATGTTTTGAAGCAGAAATAATGTGTTTTATCTGTCACCACTCTCCCATGTTTGAATGCATAATTTTCAAATATCGTTATCATTTTTCCAATAATTCGTCTCCCTCATTCGGTCTCATTAATCCCCCGCTCCCTGCTTACATGTGTGACTTTTATCTACAAACTTTCAGCTGGGTTCTGTTCTCATTATTCTTGGTACTGACTGTGTCGCTTTAATCCTGCTGCGTTTATTATCACATTCCTTGAGTTCATTAATTTTGAAGTTAATTGAATTTAAAAAAAATAATTCTTTGAATTCATTGATTTTGGAGTTATTTGAAACGTTTTTTTGAAATTGTAGTTTTTCTGCACTATTTGATAACGTTTTGCGGTATTACACTCCTTGCTTATTTGCTTTTTCTCTTATTACTCCTTGTTTTGTTTGCTTACGTTAAATGATTGCGAAAACCGAGATCTACTGGAACCTAATAAATTTTATCTTTTATTTATTATGTTTGAAATACATATTAAGTGAGGCTAGATGCGATTTACAATATGCACTTATTAGTGATTAGTTACTTATTATTCATTTTATTTTATTTGATTCAAAGTGTTTCAACTATTTAATTACAATTAGTGATTAAATAGTAAAACATTCATTTAGTAACTGTATCATAAAACTTCTCTAAAAAAATTCAGAGAAATTTGTAGTTTTTTTGCTACATTGAATGGTGTCTCCAAAATCTCTGATCACTTTGAATAGTTAGTTATATTACTAAACAGGGATCCCACGATTTTTTTTTTAAATTTTATGTTACTGTATTGGAGAAGTGTTTGATTTTTCGTCAAATACGCAAAAAAGATCTTGAAAAATATGCGAAATGCGCAACCGCTGATTTGGGAAAGAAATTGGAAAACGAATTAATGATTTGGTTTTCCCCTGAGAACGTTATATATTTAAGTGCTCAGTTGTAATAGTTGTCCTGTAACTAACAGTGATGGCGTTTTTATTATGATCTCGAAACCACCGTAGTCCTTATTAATTGCAAGGTTAGCATAAAAAGTAGTTCTTTGTCATTTCTCCTGAGCGTTTCTTTGTAGTTTTGAAAAATTACAAAGAGTATCATATTAAAACATCGTTTTAATATGACATCAATTTGTTTATAATTAAAAATATGCTATTTTATGTTCCTTGAATTTTCTTTAAAATTTCTTGGAAGCCTTTTTTTATATCAATAATGAGAACAATGTTTAATATTTTACAAAATACATTAAGGTTTCATCATTCAAAATAATCCGTACATTACTTTCCATTGGGATTGCTTTATTCATCATTAACAAACATGTTAAAACCTTGTCTTTATGTAATTACTTTTAATATATGCTGCAGTTAAAAGAAGCCATAGGAATCCTTAGACTTAACGTTCATTTAATCTCGCTTCATTAATGATGGAATCTTATGAAAAACACTTAAAATATTTTAATCAAAACTATTTACAATTGACAAGTTGCTGACAAAAGTTGAAACAGGAGGGAAAAAAAGAAAAAAAAAAAACCTCATTAAATTTTAGTGAATCGCAGTTAATCTTAAGTGATTTAGCATTTCCTTAAGGTGACTTTATCAGCTATTACAGACATTTTGTCGAACACTTCCAATAACAATCGACAAATTTCTATATTTGTATTGAAATTTTAATTATTTTTATTGATTCTCGTACCATTTTTTTTCAAAATGCGAATGCTTTAAAAAAATCAATTATTCTCCATACATTCACACACACACAAATTATATTTTTAATATTTTTATTTCGCATTTTGTTATATTCTTTTTATCTTCCATTTTTTATCTTTGTATGTTTTTGTATTGGTTTTGCCTCAAATGTTGCACACTTTTTGGTGTCTTATAAGTGTCGTTGAGCAAATTAAGCATGATTCTGTAGATAAAGCTGGTATTTATTAATCATTAGATTAGAATCTGTTTTCTCCTTTTAACATAATATATTAAAAAATAATGTAAAAATATATTTTTTAACTTTTATTATTGAAAGTCGAATTTATTAAGAAGTTATTTACGTGCGATTTATAATATTCAGGTGATATGGAAGTTAATAAATTTATTCATTCATTAATATTAATATATTTATAAATCCATTTTCCATCCAGCAGCTACAATCTGGCTTAACCTTTAATGATTAATGATACAAATGTACCATTGAATGTTTCCTAAAAAATTCTATTCCGGATTTATACGTGTTTTGATGACGATATTTTTATTTAAAAAATGATATAAAGCATAATCTCTAATTATTTTTTCGCTAATGCCAGCCAGCATTGGAAGATTCTGGCATTACCATCATTAGAATGGCAGATCCATCATTTAGATCTGTTCTTTCTAATCTTCAGTCTGGTGAAAATCTTTTACAATGTTTATGGAACGAAATAAAGGCATTTGATCTCTCGATAAGTTTCGGAAAACAAAAAATAATGAAGATCGAATAATGCTCTTAAAAAATTGTTTAAAAAATGGATTAAATTAAGTGGGCGTGGTTTCCAATGCCACAACATAAACGTCGTTTGTTTAGGATATTTCACTCTTGGAATATATATATATATATATATATATATATATATATATATTCAATCACGTCTCAAAACATGTCTACACTATTGTTCGTTTACATTGAGATTCATTTTATTGTTACTTTTTTTTTTTTTTTTTTTTTTTTTTATAATTTTTTTTTTTGACTGATCCGAATATAGAAAACAGGCGCAACATTCCGGATAATATTTTTTTTGTTTATTCTATGTGCAATCAATCATATCTTTATAAATTTTAAAAGAGAGATATTTTTCAAATAAAAATAACTAATAAATATGAGGAGAAAAGTTGGAATTACTTTTTTATATGATTACCGTAACTCTTTTCCTTTTAGCATGGAATAATAATAGTGACAGTAAAAATAATTATAACATTTAAGTCTAGTACAGTGGTGGGGAAACTTTTTTTAAGACGGGCCATTTGTAATAACTAGACGATCGTAGCGGGCCAAAGAATAATGCATAATCGTTAAAAAATTTATGTGTTCTATAAACATATACATATATTATTACGTACACTTATTATTTTAATAGTAAAAAAGCAAAAGGTAAGAATATAAGCACAAAATATAAAATGAATTTAGTGTAGTTCTTGATGTGAAATATTATCACTTGTCATTACTCATTGATGGTGCATGTGAAAAATGAAATTGAGACTGTTTTATCGAAATTTCATCATAGTCCGGTTTTATTTACGAAGCAGAAATTCTTAAAACTGATGAAAGGTGCTCATCTGTAATTCCGTTTCTTAAAGAAGTTTTCCTAAGCTTCATTGTTGAAAAGATTTGTTAGCATATATAAGATGAGCCGAACATTGTCATTATCTTCATTGCATGAGTAATTAGATTTGGGAAATTATCTGGACTTAAATTTTTATAAAATTCTAGTAATGGTACTGTATGAAAAGTTTGTTTCAGGAGAGTATTACATTTCAGTTCTATTAACTCAAGTTGAAATTTTGCATCAACTTCTTTGTAATTAAAATTGAATGGGGTCGCAAAAATTCAAAACTCTGGTTCCATTTTTCTAAAGCCTTGAAATCTCCTTTCAAATTCTGAAAATAGTTTTCTCAAATTAATTTCATATTTTTTAATCTTATTGTTTGATATAGTGAATTTTAAAGATTGCATTCTTGGAAAATGAGAAAAATCAGATTTAGAGATCTGATTAGCAAATAATAATATCGGCCTCGCTTGTATTTATACCTACCTTCAAGGATTGTTTGGGAATTGGAGTTTTGCGGTTCTTTCGGAAAAACAGAAAAATGAATCGAAAATGCTAGAGTGTCTGGAAGTTTCGAGCGAAGAGGAGTCAGCTGTTTGGGTCGGATGGATTTGTCCAGAATACTATTGTGTTTTGAATATCGCCGCAGGCAGTTTTTATGCGGGTCATCACATTACGAAGTAAGAATGCGTTCAAACATTCTCACGACGGCACTCTTAAACGGGCCGGATTAAACCTTTCCGCGGGCCGGACTTGGCCCGCGGGCCGTAGTTTCCCCATCACTGGTCTAGTAGATAATATTTATAATTAAAACCCGTGCATGCATCTGAATGTTCTCGGCTAATCAATTTACAGCTTGAAATATATTAATAGCTGTTAGATAGTGAAGATATCTGCCAAGAGGCACCTATGCTGAGCAGTTTTTTAGCAATCATTTTGCTTATTAATTTTCCCGAGACCGTCGAAGAATTTCAGTATTTTGAACCATATCAATTCAACTTTGTAAAAAGTATAAATCGGTAGTTATTGTGTAGAACGCGCATACTTCTAACAAAGTATTTCTAATGCTAGAAAAATATGAAATAAATAGCGATAAAAATTGGATGGTATTACACTGAGCTTGAATATTATAAATTAAATCTATGTTTTTTATTATTATTTAAAAAAACGTTTTGTAATTTTTTCTCTTTTCTACTTTTCTTTTCCTTTATTTCCCCCCTTTCTGAGAAGCGATTTCTAACAGATATTTTTTGGCTATTTAAATATAACTTTTTAATTCAGTAATTAAAAGTTTTTATAAATTATTAAGAGCCTGCATAATTCCAAACTCTTTATTTTAGAAATTAAAATGTGCCTAATTGCTAAAACTTAATTTGCCTTACTGAATAGTTATTTGTTACTTAATTTAATTAATGATTTGTTTAAAGAGACTTAAAATTCTAAAACAAAGTGAAATGCATGGTTTTATTTTTCTTTGTTCTTTTTCAGAGTGATAGTAATGCTAGCTTCCTCAGAGCAGCTCGAGCTGGAAATCTTGAAAAGATATTGGAATACTTGAAAGGAAGTATTGATATCAATACTAGCAATGCTGTAAGTAACTGAATTAATTAAAATAAGTCTTTGGATTGTGTTATGTACTTTGATTCTAAATTTTCATATGAAATAAGTTTTAAATGTGCTGAATTAAAACTAAGATGCGGCTATTTCACTTTTGTGTTATAGAATGGATTGAATGCTCTACACTTAGCTGCCAAAGAAGGCCATGTTGCAATAGTTCAAGAATTAGTTAAAAAAGGTGCTAATGTAAATGCCGCTACAAAGGTGAGTTTATTTGCTTTATAATAGATTTTTATGTAAAATAATCGTTTTTGTATTGAAATATGTGTTAACTAGAATTGTTGGAATATCTTAAATGTTCATATGCAATTTAATAATTGTAAACTTATTAAATTGGTAATTTAATGAGTTTAATGTATGCAAATTATTAATTGTCCAGAATTGTTCGAAAAATGTGTAGATTTTTTAGGATCTTTTTCATTTATTTTGAAACTAGCATTTTATCTTATATTGTGTCACATAGTCATTTTATTGGTAATTTAGAGAATTCAGGATTTAATATTATTTTTTTAAAATTAAAATGAAATCACACTGTTTTTATAACTTCCAGAAAGGAAATACTGCTCTTCATATAGCTTCCCTGGCTGGCCAAGAGGAAGTAGCTAAGATTTTGATAAAGGGTGGAGCAAATCCAAATGTTCAGTCACAAAATGGCTTCACACCTTTGTATATGGCAGCTCAAGAAAATCATGACAATGTTGTTAAGCTTCTTTTGGCCAATGGTGCTAATCAGAGTTTAGCTACAGAAGTAAGTTAGCTTTGGTTAATATTCTTCTAAGGATAAAGAAAATAAGTTATCATATTTGCAGATGCTATTTTTCAATGAATATTAAAGTTAAAGCAACATATTTCACATCTATATTTTTTTGTTTTGAATACTTCTAAAGAAAGTTACTGCAAAAAAACAACATGCTTTTTTTGCATTAATATTTTTGTATGCTGTATATGTTATTTTGTACTTTTTAGTATTGTCACCATTTTTTCTAATAAGCATGCAAACTAATTCATTTTTTATTTTACATATTATGCTCACAAACTTTGGTTACAGCATTTGAAGCTTTATACTTTCAAGATGCGATTCTATCACAAATCTTCCATATATATGGTGTAAAGGCTCATTAAATTTATAAGATTCATAAATATTGGATCAGATGATTAGAAATTTGAAGGAGTGTGTATATTTGCACTAGCATTATTTTCAATATTTAGCCCACAGTTCTGTTTTGAAACTTGTTTCTAAAATAACTGCTGTGCAATTTCAAAATTATCGTCTAGTCAAAACTAAACATAATCTCAACAAAAAATATGTCTATCATTGTTTAGTATAATTGTAATGCTTAAAACCCTGAAAGATGAAACATCCAAAAATTTAAGTAGAAGATTGCTGTAATTTAAATTATTACTTTCCTCTATCCTTATTCTAAGATTTTTTAACTCTCAGAAAAAGCTTATTAAGCTGCCAATAGAACATATTTGGATTTATTTATGACTATTATAATACTATTATATTTGAATACTAAAAAGAAATTATCATTCATATGATATATTATTCAAAGAAATACAGGAAATATTTCTCTAATGATGTAGAAAATATTTCTTCATAAAATTAGTATGATTCACTTGTCCAGTTTTCATCAAAAAAATTTCCATTCTTATTAAACGAAATGTACTTTGTGGTGACTTTTATTTCTAATAATTTCTGTTGTTGTAATTTTAATGCATTTTACTCAGATCAATTAATTCTTTTCCTAGGATGGTTTCACACCATTAGCAGTTGCTTTGCAACAAGGCCATGATAAAGTTGTTGCAGTTCTCCTAGAAAATGATGCAAAGGGCCGTGTCCGACTACCAGCACTACACATAGCTGCAAAAAAAGACGACTGCAAAGCTGCTGCATTGCTTTTACAAAATGATCATGATCCTGATGTAACTTCCAAAGTGAGTCATTTTGGGAGTTTCTTCATCCATTTTTTCATTTGAATAAAAATTTTGGTATCCCTCCCACCTATTTCCATTCATATAATTTTCTTTTGTACTGTTTAGTAAAGTCTTGATTATTTCCAAAAGCAATTTAATATAACAGCAGTAAAATAAGTACAAATATTTCATTTGCTTGAAGAATAAAAAGTTAATTTGCGTTTCTAAAAGTACTATGTTCTATTCAGTTTAGTATAACAAGCAACTAGGAAAAAGTATCCAGTATATAGAATATATAGAAAAAAACTCATGAATCATTAATTATAATTTCAAGTGTATTATAGAGGACAAATATCTCAAACCTTCTTGCTTGAATAACCTTCTTCCAATATAATTATTGTTAATAATTATTTGTTGCTGTCAATCTCTGATTTCTTGCAAAAGGTGGTTAATCTCTGGCAAATTTTGAATATGTTCAATTCTTTTTGAAAATTGTCTATTCTACACTAGGACAATAACATCATATTTCCTTTAGTTTGCTCATTGCCTTTACACATGATTCTACTTATCAAAGCATACACTGAGCTTTGTGTTGCAGTATACTTACAATTAGTAAACATGTAATAGTTATGAAAAATAATTTAGATTTACTATTAATAATGCTTGTATATATCTTAATCTAATTTACATATTTACTTTCTAAGCCTTATTATTTCATTTTACATTTTTCACTTTTTGATCCAAATGTTACTTTTTTTTCAATTATTTCTAACACTCATTCTAAATTGCCGAGTCAGTAAATCCTGCATTATTAATGAAGCGTTAAAAATACCTAACACCTACGCATTCTATTCAAAGATACCCAAAATTCCTGTTCTTAAATCAATACATGTCAAAGAAATCCTCATCAAAGTGTTAAAGGGAAAATTTTGTCATGTCTCCTCTGTTTCTGTGATGTAAATAGATATTGCTTTACTTGTGTACAAAACTGAACTTTTGGAATAAAGTTTCCTTTTGGCTATACATTTGCAAAATCATGTTTATATGCACATGCATGATTAAACACACCAGATATTTACACGTAGAATAATTTGTCGCACACACTAAAAAATATTCTTGATAAATGAATTCGGTTTAATGTCTTATTGATGATACAGCATTTTTATAACTAAATAGTTGATACACCCATCATTTCTTTGGGTTAAAATCCTTTTATTTGCAGCACTTTTAATGTAAAAATTACATTGGTATATATTGTAATAATACATAAAATATTTTATAATTGAAACGTTACAAAATAAAAGTTAGAATATCAATTAAACTAAAGAATTTTTTGGCACTTTTCCATTATCTGGACACAAATGTCACCAATGTGAACCAAATGCGAGCTAAGTTGCCAAACAAAGTGAATGACATTCCATTTATGATTGTAAGAAATTGGTGGAATTCTACAGTTTTTGCAATTTCTCGCTGTGCCCAGCTAATGGAAAAGTACCATTTTTTTTTTAAAAAGCTCCACTATTTGATTTTCTCTATTAGTTAACATTGCAAAGTTTGTTTAAAAAATACTGAAATATAAGAAAGACTTCAAAGAATAATTTGAGACAGCTAAATAGTTATTCCCCTCCCCCACCCTAAAAAACAGCAACAAAATTTATAGCTTGAAAGCTGTTGTCATGAAACCGTGGTTGATTTGCTCATTGAAGTTTTTGTTTGAGTTTGAAGGTTTGACTTAGTCTTGCTGTTAAGCATTGTAAATTATTGTTTTAAAATCAGTAACTGCCCTGTCATAAAGGCATCTATTATAATTAGAGAAATATTTTTTAAAATCATTGGCAGAATAATTCAAAGTTGGTAAAATGCAAAATTTTGATTCATTTCTAATTTATTAAATGTTTGATTTTTACGCTGTGAAAAAGAACAGTGTTCTTACTGTTATGTAAAAAGTCTGTGAAATTTGATTGAATTTACCCTATTTGTTTAGGAGGATATATGGAATATATAGAATAACTTTGATTTTAAATAAAATGACTGACCACAGTGACTTTTATTTATAATAAAATGTATACCTGAGAATCCTAACTTAAATTGTTTTAAATACCTTTAACTTAAGTTTTCTGTATTTTTTTCCCTTCTTTTCAATAATGTTTTGCTTTTATATGCTTCTACAATCATATATTTAAATTCCCAACATTCTTGCTTTGTTTGCATTGTGATTATTACTTTCATTTCTGACCAATATGATAAATTTTTTTCTAGAGTGGTTTCACACCTCTACATATTGCTGCTCATTATGGAAATGAAAACATTGCAGCACTATTGCTTGATAAAAATGCAGATGTTAATTACTCTGCAAAGGTAAAAAAGTTTATTAATTCTTCAAAACCATAGAAATTTTTGAATTTAAAAATTTAATTAACTGTAACCAACTTAAAATTGTTTCTGAAAGAAATTTTTTAATGAACAACTGATAAGCAAAACAGCTTGCATTGATTGAAAAGCATTTATAATTCTGATAAATTGCAGAATCATTTGAATCTGATATAATGGACTTTAAAAAATAAAGCATTGATTGTTATCATCATAATCATTATTATTTATGTATACTATTATTTTATTACAGCTATAGCATTTCCATTATAAAATGTGTACTTCATTAGTTTTTAAGTTTGATTTTAGCATATATAAAACTTTGTCTTTTGATTTTAGATGCAAGTTTATTGTGAACAGTTTCCTTTAAAGTTTTCAATTTTCTTTATATTTATTTGACCTTTTGCTTTTTGGATAAAAAAAAAACAACTAAGGTTATTATTATAACTGTTAAAAAAGAATACCAATTTTATTATGGTGGTAATATTTCAGTGCATTATATGATGTTATGTAACAGGAAGCATGCTGATGTTGAAATTTTTAACTATCATTTTTTTTTTCCAGCATCAAATCACTCCTTTGCATGTTGCAGCAAAGTGGGGGAAGTCAAACATGGTTACTTTGCTTATTGATAAAGGAGCTAAAATTGATGCGGCCACTAGGGTAAGGAATTTTTTTTAAAATTAATCTAGATTTTTAATTTTCTGACAGTTTCTATATATTCGATTGTATCAGAGTGGGTTAAGTATAAAGCTACCCAAATGACACATTTTAACGAAATTCAGTACAAGAATTTATGTCAAAACACAAACATTTCAAAATTTCTATTTGTGGTAATGCTTCCTTTTTAATTATAAGTAATTGCAATTCCTATCCATATTTAATTAATGAAAGGTAAGAAAGGTCACTCTTTACATATAATTATAATGGATAATCATACATACAAATTAGTGGCAAAAATAAGGATGTTGAAATCTTTTTTTATTTCTGTCATCACTAGATATTTATTCTAAATATTTTCATTGTAATTTTTGTAAGGGATGTGTGCCAAAGATTTTGTAATTTTTTTTTATCTCGCATTGCTTGATTGAATAATTGGATCTTTGTTAAAATATAAATGTGATTCTCTAGTTTTCTGCTACTACTTAAATTGTCACCTGATTTTTGATATTGTTACTGTTTTTTTTTTTCCAGCAATTACTACAGTCTATAATAAAATAATATTCAATACATTTTGCTTACAATAAAAAAAAAATCTCAGAGTTAAAAATAAAATTATGATCCCAATCCAATGATGGTTATGAATATTTTTTTAATGATTTGTATTTTGTTTCTTGGTTGTTTTTAAGTTTTTGTATATTTTCAGACCCCCCCCCCCCAAAAAAAAAGATAGGTGGGTAGGAAAGATAATAGAGTATTAAGTTTGCTAAATAGATGATTAATTTCCCTTTCCTTTATCTAGGATGGACTGACACCTCTGCATTGTGCTGCCAGAAGTGGTCATGATCAGGTTGTAGATTTGTTGCTTGAAAAAGGAGCTCCGATTACAGCTAAAACCAAGGTATAATTAGTTATATTTGCTTCTGAAATTGCAATTTCCATATCCATCTGTAGAAAGATGAGTGATTATAGTATATTTAGATTAAGTATTACTACTTAAAATAAATAATAGTATATTTATATAAAATAGTATTCAGCTATAGAAAATTGGAGCTTGTTATATATTCACCACAATTTTTTACAGGAATAAAATTTCTTGTAGTTATATTTAGTTCAAAATTAACATTTTCACTTTTTTAAATATTTATATCTATTAGATTGCATATCTGGAATTCAAATTTTTAAAATGACTTTAATTTTAAAAAGAAGTTTCAAAAGAAATTGTATTAAGAATCCAGTTTATAATTCATATTTTTTTACTTTTTTTCTTGTTCAAGATCTTATTACATTTAATATTTATAATTAAGAAAACTTAATAAATTCATCATTGTTTAGTTCTTTTTATATAATTTTTCTTAATATTTTATCAATAGTTAATTACACTGGGAACAATAATTAATAACATTGCATTTATCAATAATTAATTACATTATAATAATTACATGTGAATTCCAGTTAATTGTATTAAATGGAATCAGTAGCATTCTAATTTGCAAAATTTTACTTTATAAATTTAAAATTTTATCCATACAGAATGGTTTGGCTCCTCTTCATATGGCCTCCCAGGGTGATCATGTTGATAGTGCAAGAATTCTTTTGTATCATAAAGCTCCTGTTGATGATGTGACTGTGGTAAGTATTTTATATAGTCTTATTTCAACTTTTTTGGACTCCTATTTTTTCAACTTGATTATTTATAATATAAAATTGTTTAATGATTTAAATGCAGAAATAAAGAATTTTTGAATTTAAACGAAGACTATTAATTCTTCTGTGTAACATTTAAAAAGATAAATTTATGATTGCTGTTAAGAATTAATTTTCTGATTTAATGTTTTTATGTAATATTTGGAAAAAATTATTTTTCTCAGTCTTTATTGTTCTTATTTTTTTATAGGATTATCTTACAGCTCTACATGTAGCTGCTCATTGTGGTCATGTTCGAGTAGCCAAATTACTTTTGGATCGTAAAGCAGATCCAAATGCTCGTGCTTTAAATGGATTCACGCCACTTCATATTGCTTGTAAAAAAAATAGGATTAAGGTGGTTGAGCTGCTTCTGAAACATGGAGCTTCTATAGAAGCTACTACTGAAGTAAGTGATGATTATTCCTCTCATTCTTTAAAAAATTTGAATATTTTCACCTTAATTTACTGAGATTTTGTTGATTTTTAAAGTAAGTTTTTATATTGTATTTAAGTTTGTATAATTTACTTGCAGATGCTAATGAACTTTTTTTCTTTGTATAGTTTAATTTATAAATTATCTCAGGCTAAAAAATTCAAATATTTTCTTATTTTAATTGCAAAATTATAAATTTTCTGTTCTAGTCTGGCTTGACACCTCTTCATGTCGCCTCATTTATGGGATGCATGAATATTGTCATCTACCTTATCCAGCATGGGGCTAATCCTGATGTACCTACTGTACGAGGAGAAACACCTTTGCATCTTGCAGCTCGAGCCAACCAATCAGACATTATACGCATCCTTCTTCGAAATGGAGCTCATGTTGATGCTTCAGCCAGGGTATGTTAAAAATTCTTAATTTTCATTATTTCCGTAGTTAGTACTATAGATTAGAGTTTATTAAACTGTTTTTTACTGAATAATATTATAAGTAATTATATAATTAGAATTTCAAAATTGAGTTTCAAAAATTAATTTTAGTATTTAATGTTTATCTTAGAACTAATAGATTATAATGAATTACTTTTCAGGTAATTTTGCATAAATTCTTTTGAAAATTAAATGGTACATAAAATTTTGTAAGTTATATTTTCTTTGGAATTATGTCAGTAAAATGTGTTTATTATTGGATTTAAAAAAAATAAAAATAGTATTATTTATGAAATATTTTCACTGTGGTTTTATTTATCCTGACATGAGTGTTAAGGTTTATTTTGTTTCTTTTTTCCAGGAACAACAAACTCCTCTACATATAGCTGCACGTCTTGGAAATGTTGATATTGTTGGCTTGTTACTGCAGCATGGTGCAGCAGTTGATGCGACTACTAAAGATATGTATACTGCTTTACATATAGCTGCTAAAGAAGGTCAAGAGGAAGTAGCATCTGTTCTTCTTGACCATGGGGCCTCTCTAACTGCTACTACAAAAGTAAGGAAGAGTTTTTATTGATTGGAAGTTATAATTTTATTTGAAACATAAAACAAATGCATTTTGTGATAATATTTTATTTATTCAAAATGCTTGCTTCCCAAAATAATAAGTAATGAAATATCAAATTAAATCCATATCAAGAGCAATTAACTCATGAAAGGCTGATTATTAAAAGTGAGAATATTGAATGAGTGTGATGAGAGGTTTATATATGCATACTATGCATGATTGGTTTTGTCAGATGACAGAGAGCTGGGAGGCACCTACTTTGGGCATCTTATTTTGAGTATCAGCGAAAAAATATACCAAATGTGTATCGTAAATTTTGATTTAAAAAAAAAGATTCAGGTGTTTTGAGCACATGATTAGAACAAGTGGACCTAAGTTCCTACCTTGGACTATTAAATTCAAACCTCTTGAAATATGTTGACTTTCATATATATATATATATATATTAATTAACAAAATAAGACAACCGAATCAAAATAATCAATACAAAAAAATAGTCAATAGAAAAGGAATCCGGCCTGAAAACTTCGTCAGGAGCCACTTTCAAGCAAGGATTCCTAATAAGGGATTTTTTCTGTGAGGCATCGATGGACAATGGTCAAAAGTATTGACACCTCGTGGCCCGAAAATCCCCCGAAAATGAAGGCAAAAGAGACATACCAATTTTAACAGCAAAGACAAAAACAAAGCAAAACATTAAAAACATCAACAAATGAAACAAATATATATATATAAAAAGTAAAACTACATAAGAAAAATCACAATTAATGACAAAATTAAGAAAACAATAAGTTCAACAGACCTGGCCGCGGATCATCCTTTCCAATAATACTACAGTGTAATCAAACATAAATGGGATTTATTAGCGCCATCTATTTCACTAATATTTCATTATTTCTTTTTTTATTAAAATATTGATATTACAGTAGTTTTTGGGAAAATCATTATTGTTTAAATTTTTTATAAAACTATTTGTTGCTTTTATAAAAGAATTTTTGTTATTACAAATTGTTTTAATTTTATTGAATTGTGAGAAAATTAAATTTTTGAAAATTTTCGAGTTAAGATTAGAGTGATAATTACAGAGTTTAATTATATTAAATTTGAATACGTCTCTTTTATCATAAATACCTACTATTGTTTTTTCATTAGCAATTTCGATCCTTAAATCCAGATAAGTAGCTTCAAGAGTTAAGTAGTTATTTTGTTAATTTATATTCATTTGTATTTTAGTTGTAGCTGCATTTGCACTCTCTAAATACAATGATTGATTTAAAAACATTTTAATTCTTAAAACTTGTTTAATCAGTAATGATTTTTAGTTTCGATTCCGGTTTCGTTTCCGAAGTTACTTCTGTTTCTGTTTCGTTTAAATAATTCTTTGAAAATAGTATTGTGGATTTGTTTCATTAATTGGTTCTTATTCATTTACCTTTCATTTTGTGAACTTTTAGCGTGTAATGCTGAATTGAGTTTTAATTTCGATTTCAACCTATTTGGTTTCGTTTTAATTTTGTTGTTCAAGAAATGTGTTTTGATTGTTTTAATAATTTTATGATTGTATATATATATAATATTACAGATGTAACTTGTGAGTGGTTTGCCTTATACACATATTTTTGCTTTCCTCCATGCACTTGTGGCACAAGGACCTTTTCTTAACCGAGTTTTCGCTATCTCCCGATTTGCGAAGGAAAATTTGCAGGCACTGCCTCACACATCAGCACAAAGATGGCTATATTAATCTAATTAGTATTGCTAAATGTTTGAAGGGCTTTTCCACTTCTCAAGTGGAATATCCTGGGTCCCTCCCAGTATGAGTTATGCAATCACCTGTTGGTCTCACGCGTTAGTTTATCTTTCCATAGTTACGTTGGTACACTGAATCACTCGGGACCTGCTTGTGTTGTTCACCAATGTTCTACATATGGAGTGCCTAAAGCGGCGAACGTTCTTCTTGCAGCGTTAGAGTTTAAACGATATCACCGAATTTGTTTTGATGGATTTTTTTTCCAAATGTATATAATGGTTGTATCAGTTGGAATGGAGTATGTACTGCTACCTTGGGTGTAATCGTTTGGCATTGGCCTGATATACTACATTCTTATTAGAGCTGTGTGATTCGTGGATTTAGTGTGTTGCACAATCCATGAATGGTTCTGCCAAATGTCCATGAAAATGAATGGTACTCAATTTGGGGCAGGAGTTTTTTAAAAGGGTAATAATACAAGCATAATTATTACAGTACCTGGAATAGCTTATCGACTTTGGGAGTGAGATGTGTTATCCGGGATATATCATTCTTCCCAAGACTGATGATCACACAATGAGAACGCCTACACGTAATGCATAGGTAGACTTGCCTCATCTGGTTGAATGATTCCAGGATTCCTTTTTCTCGGGAAGTGAACGAAAGCAGGGTGCTCAAATTTGTGAGACTATTGACGTAGGCCAAGAGGAAGTAAAACTTTGCTTTTTTAGCTTCGCTCCCACTTTTCATGCATTCTGTTGTGCAATACATCGTATGACGCATTTATCCCCTGAATTGTGATTTGATTGTATGGATACTGGTGAGAAACACATGATTGGTGAGGAAAAGTCCTGAATATCTGGATCAGATATGGATATGGGTTGGAATGGCACACGAATATCCTGCTAGAGCATACTTTCTGGAGACATCCGTGATCTGTTCACTGACTCCTAAGGTTGATAAGCTATGGGAAAGGAAGAGAAAGTATGCTTCAAATAGATTAAACTTGAATCTTGAGGAATACCCGCATCTTTGGAATTCAAATGATGAAAACAAATACATAGATCAATTTCAAAAGAGCCTTGCGATTGGTCGTCAAATGAGGGAAGCTGTCGATATTATTGCCGGTAGTAAGACTAGGAAGTTGATTAAGACGAAATCATTCGGGAATTTATCTGTCATGCATTAGTAAAGAATTATTAGATACTAATACTACGGTTTGGTTAATGAAAGTGTTTGAGGTTGAAGAATCCCTTATTGAAATGAAAGTACTTCCAATAGTAATTGATCTCAGAAAACAAGTATAAGGACGTTCCAGACGTTCTTGCACGATTATTCATGCATCGCAAATGCAATTGTCATCATTGATAGCGGCATAAACAGCGATTTAAGTGCTAGTGACAAATATGAACTTAGTGAACAAAATAATGCCAGTGAACAACTAAACCCCGAGATTTCAATCTACAAAAATCCGTTCTGGATAAAGACGACTCTCCCAGTGATAGTGTAGTGACATTTTAATTAGTCAGTAACAGCCGCTAGACACTGACGATCGCTTTTGTCGAATGGATAAGTTACACGACTTTAAACCCAAACATCACAGGTTCGATTCTTGGTGGAATTCAACCTCCATATTGAAATAATTTCAGCCAACACCATCGCCATAATAGAACAACACACTCGATGAGAACAAGACAACTGCCATTTCATTTAAAGGATTATGTACTTCATTGACGTTTTTCTTCATAGTCGTGGTCGCCCATTTCTTTTAAAACGCCGAATATAATGTGATTTTACTACCTGTTGCTTCAGGTTTGTCATGTCACCGGAAAAATCAAGGAAACAGGGAATTTAAAAATATTTTTTAAAAAACTGGAAAATGCAGGGAAATTTGAAAATTTTCATAAAACCTGGGAAAATATGGGAATTTTAATTTTCTAAGTTATTTTCCCCCCCATCTAAAAATGACGATCCCCGAATATTTCGGCTGTAAAATATCATAAAAATGGCTTCCAAAAACGAAGCAACACCATTTGCGATTGGGTAACATGTAAATTCGTCTTTTTGTATAGATAAATCAAGTTTCGATTTACGAGAAAGTTGTTCTTTTTTCTCCATAAGATTTCCGAATTTCAGCAAATGATTATACGCGAAGTTTTGTAATTGCACGACAGAATAAGATGCATTTCCCTGGCGCAAACACTCAATCTGTGGAAGTAGGAAAGCTGTGATATAGCACTACTGTACTTGAGTATACTGAATGATTTGTTTATTATTTGAGAAGCTGTCAACATTTTCAAAGTAGATTAGAGAATTTTAAACACTGAAATGTGCAAAATACTTCTGTACAAATTGGGAAAATTCATTTGTTTCATACAGCTTGCTTTGTAAGAAGATAATAAGTTTAAGTAATGTTAGAAAATAGACTTACTACTGTCCTACCGCCACAAGAAGAACCCTGACCATGGTTGCCTTAAATAGACGAGTCAAAGTATGGAGGGAAGTAGGCATTAAAGCAGTCTACAACATTTGGCTAACTAAGAGGGCTTCATTAGGCAAGAAATTTTTTTCGCTTGTGTTTATACAGATATATTTATATGACAAACAAAATTAAATTATCGATAAACTTAGAAATTCCTTATTATTTAAGCTTAAAATAATGCTGGGGATAAGAAAGCTTTCTACGATATTTCTTAAACTGCTTTTGTATTGATTTTTTAAAGACCTTTAACTATCAATTAAATAAAAGCCATTGATAATAACAAAAAAGTTTGATATTTTCTTGAAGATTCATGTGTCTTTAAGAGTGGAAAACTAACGTTTTAAAACTAAATCTTCCCTCCTTCGTTTTACACTAGAATTTGTGAGTTTTGAATGAGGTGAAAACAAACGATAGTTTCAAATAATAAATTTAGGATTAGAAAAAAAAAAAAATAATGTGGAACTGTTTAATCTATACTTATAATAAAGCTGAATGTGTGTGTGTGTTGGCGCTCTACAGGCCAGACCGTTGGACCTACAGCTACCAAATTTGGTACATGCATACCTTGGAGGCTGGGAATGTGCACCTCGGAGCCCTTTTTTTCGAATTTTTAATTAGAATTTGAATTAATTAAAATTTAAGCGAAATTTCGACGTTTTTCCGCTATAACTTCCGAAAATATTATCGCACAAACATGATTTTTACATCAATTTAAAGATTAAAAAATTAGCTTTCTAATGGTATCAGTGTTTTAATGTAAAACTTAAGCGTCTATTTTTAACGAATTTTTAAAGAAATATTTTAACCATTTTTTTGAGCACGTGACTGGATAAAATAAAAGAAAACAATGACGGAAGTACAAATAAAAACAAAACTTTCATCGTAAATCAAGTCTAAAGAAATGATACTTTTAGCACGTGACTGGATAAAATAAACATAAAATGTGATATTTTCTACAAAAATAAATGCAAAGCAGAGGTTTCTATAATCTTTTGCAATATCTAAATCATTTATTCAACAAATCTTCTTTATTTATGGTAAACCTGATTGAATTTAGACAGGATATGCATTAAACTCCCGACTTTGGCATATTATATAATCGTTTGCAATATCTGCATCATTAATTCCATAATTTTTTTTCCATTATAAAATGTGATAGTTTCTAAAAAAATAAATGCAAAACCAAGTTTTCTATAATCGTTTGCAACATCTAAATCATTTATTCAATATTTTTTTTTTCCTTTTTCGCTTTAAAAAAAAATTAATATTATGGCAACACCACGGAAAAAAAAAACATTATTAATTTCTGGCCAATCAATGCCCGGCATTACTTCAAGGCTAATGAATATGTGATTCAATTGAAATTTTTAGAACGCATTACTCATGGCGAACCAGCTGGTCGCCAAAGGCGGCTAGTTCATAATAAATCTGTTACTGTTTGGTATAAATAAAAAGAAAAACACGAAATTCAGCAAAAAAATTAAAATATAAATAAGGCAATAAATAGGCAAAGTTAAAGATATTTATTCCTTTCATATTCTTTTAAGAACTAACGAAGTATTTATCGGAATCTTTGTAATAACTCATACAAATAACTCATAACCCCAAAATTCGTTACTCAGTCCTCTCTAGCACTTCTTACAGCTATATTACATGTAACGTAATGTCCATAAATTACTGAAGAATAAATATTTCCAAAGAATTTTAATAAATTAAAACTTTACTCAAAATTATTTTGCTGGCATCTATTACTAACTGAATATATAAGTGAAATAATTTTACTCAAAAGTTCTGATATAATTTAGTTGATCAAACAAATTAACACTGTCAGATATTTGATATTTTAAAAAGTAAATAGCAATCATTTGTACTTTTTTTATGTCATTATTGCAAGCATGGACTGAAGTACAAAGCAAAATGAGACTTCTAACCGGCGATTCTTTTAATTATAATGTTACTTCTAGTGTTACTTCTACTTTATAAT
>JAPMOQ010047046.1:140683-178183 GCA_026543055.1 Argiope trifasciata
GCGCCAAAAGAATTCATTGTCAAGAATTCAAAAGTCATCATTGATGTTGTATATGAATTTTGAAAGGAATGCAGGAAAACATGACATATCTAATCCAGAAACGTCAAATTTCATGTCCGAAAAAAAAAAAAAAATCACAATTTTAATTTAAGAACTATAATTTAAAACTGAATTTTCATGAACATTAAAACTTGTTGTGTCACATATATTGAATGATTTAGGAAAATATTTTCACATGTGCTTCCTGCAAGAAAAATATTTTAAATATTTACTTTATGCTTACAGAAATGTCATACCTTATTTGTTGAGAATTATCTCCTTGAAACTGCTCAAATTGATGACCTAGTACATGAATTGGCAAAAATGAATGAGTAATAAATGAAGAAATAAAACAAAATACTGTTTTAAAAAAAGTAATCTAAAAATGACTAAAGTGCTTTTAATGTTTTTATAAAGGTTAATCATTGAACGATTTGTGATAATAACAAAAATGTTTTTTGTCTTATTTCATTTAAATCTTTCATTTCATTTTTGCTGTCTTCCTTATTTAATGAACTTGAAAGGTAATATTTCCTCTCCTTTCCCTGGTTTAGATATAAATTTTGTCTTGTTAAATTCTAGATAATAAATGAAGAAAAATTGTGTATTTTTTATGTAAATATAAACCTTATTTTAACAAACTATTATTTTATATGAAGTTAAATTGATTTTTCCTCTCCTTAAAATCATGTTGCATTATAACTAGCTCATGACATTAACAGAAGTGCGTAAATTAGTAAACGACAGAACACCGAAACCAAACCTTTCATATTTCTCAACAATAAATTCAGCCATTTCAACTTCAGAATCATGTAATTCACAAAATAAGCCATTAATGAACAGAGAAACAGATATTTCTGGAATTCGCACAACACCAGACTATGACACCGTAATTATAAAGAAAACAGACTATCTTGCCCTTTTGAAGTTGCAAAATCTTGTGAAGAATCTTCCTCCTCCTCTCTTAAAAAGACAAAAAAAGAAAATAATTCAAATGAAGGAAATAATGCTAAAAGGAATAAAGGTACCAAAACCAAAAGAAACAAATGAAATTAAAGAAAACGAAGAACTCTTTAAAATTCATCCATCCGATGATAGTATTAGTGATATGGATAAGGACAGGGTGGATTCTGATCCTACTCATATTTTATCAGCTTATTTTAAATCACAATTAAAAAAAACCCCTAAAGGTTGATGTTCTCTCTCCTTAATTCTTTCTTTCTACTCAAAGCAATTTCTCTTCTTTGACTTAAAAAAAATCCTTATTTCTACTTTGGTTTCTTGGAATTGCCGAGGATACATGAATAAATCTTCAGAATTGAGAAACATTACAAACAAATACCATCCCACCTGCATTGCACTTCAAGAAACTTACCTTAAAACAGACAAGCAAAACATATGGTATTACAAAAATTTCACCAAGCACGATACTCAAAACCGATTTTCTGGGGGCGTGGCAATTCTTGTCACCACAGATACTCCATCAATGCAATTAAATCTGAACACTAATCTGCAAGCTGTGGCAGTGCGAATTTATATGAAAAATTTAATAACTGTCTACAGCCTCTATTTGCCGCCTAAACAAATCTATCAAACAGATTTAAATAACTTGATTTGCCAATTACCCTCTCCTATCATTATTTTGGGCGATCTTAATGGCCATAGTCCCTTTAGGGCAGCCATACTCAACCTTTTTTTTATAGGGGCCACAAACACGTTTCAGTCACGGTAGCCCGGGCCGCAAGTAAAAAATAATTAGGTGTATAAATGAAAAAGTAATATCAACCTAATGAAATATTTAGTTTAATGTAAAAAAGAATTTAACAAAGATGCTTACTTACTTATATGTATATCTAATGAGACTTTTGGAACTAAGATTTCTTTAAAACTTTATCAATATCTGGCTTGTCGTTGCATGCTACTCTTATTATATCATCCAAATGGGAATCTGTCAGTTTATTTCTATATACACTCTTTGTGTATTTCATTTTTGAAAAAGATGATTCGCACACATACGTTGACCCAAAAAATGTTATCATTATTTGGGCACATCTTTGCACGCTTTTATATTTTTGGGGAACAATGCTCCAAAATTCCACATATTCCCCTTTTTCTTTGAAAATTACTTCCAGGTTGGTGTCATTTTTAAAATCAATAAATTCGTCAAACAACTCCGAGTAATTACAATTTAAAACTGAAGCCAACTCAGAAATAGTTGGTGTCTTTAAATGCCATGGATTTTCTACAAGTAACAAACAATTTTTTATTTTTCTGAGATCTTGAAACCTTTTTTGAAATTCGTTTAATAGTGCAGTTATAAAATTTGAAATTATGGAGCAGTTTTCTTCTGAAATGTAAATACCGTCTTCTCTGGTTTTTATAATAGTTGGAAAATTGTGCAGCTGTTTGTTCTGTATTTCATTATAATAAATACTTAGCTTTTCCTCAAATGCAAACACTTTATTTGCCATATTGGACACTATGTTATTTTCGCCTTGTAGACTCTGATTGAGATTGTTTAGTTTTTCCGTAATATCACATAGAAAACCTAAAAGACACCACCATTCATCGTTTTGTAATTCTGGGTGCCCTTTATTATTTTGCTCTAAAAATAGGATTATTTCATGGCGTAATGAAAAAAACCTTTCCAAAACCTTTCCTCTACTAAGCCATCGCACCGAGGTATGCAAAAGAACGTCGCTGTGCTCACTTCTCAGTTCTTCGAGAAGGGTTTTAAATTTTCTGTGGTTCAGTTCTTTTGCTCGTATATAATTGACAATATTGATAACTGTTTTCATTACAGCTTCTATTTCTGGTTGTACAGCACGGGCCGCCAAGTTTTCTTGATGGATAATACAATGAAATGTTATTAAATTGCTGCAATTATATTTTTTCTTAAATAATGAAATGAAGCCATTTTCGGATCCAGTCATTGAAGGACAACCATCTGTACACAAACACACGATTTTTTGCACATCAATTTCATGATGTTCTAAAAAATTACAAATAGTATCAAGGTAATCCGTGCCTCGGATTTGACCTTTCATTGGCAGTAATTTTAAAAAGTTTTCATGAATTTCATTGTTTTCTGTACAATATCTAGCAAACACCGAGCACTGCGATGTTGCTGAAATATCGGTGCTGGCATCAAATGCTAAACTGAAAAACTTGCATCTTCTTAGGCTTTTTAATATATCATCGGAAATAAATTTAGAAATGTCTTCAATACGCCTGGTGCAGGTTGAATCCGAAAGCTGTATTTTTTTTATATCAGATACTATTTGTTTTTTGTTACTGTATTTATCAAAAAGTATATTAGCAGCACTAATAAAGCATTCCTTTACAATTTCCACATCGGTAAATGGTTTCATATGCTTACCAAGAATGTAAGAAATTTCATATGATGCTTTTGTTACCGCCGAGTCTTGTGATAATGCCGCGAACATAACATTTTGTTGCTCATGCAATGATCTCTTAAAAAAACTCAATTTCTCATTTCTCAAAGACGATCCGGGAGGAAACGTTTCGTCGAAATCTTTATGTTTTGAAGTGAAATGACGAGAAATATTGTATTTCTTCAATATGATACCTTCCCGACATATCAAACAAGTAGCTGCGTTGTTTTTATTTGGCACAACAAAATAATCAGATTCCCACTCATCTTGAAACAATCTATTTTCACTTGATATTTTTCTTTTATACTTCGACGACACTCCTGACATTATTTTGAAAATAATAGGTATACTTAATTTACAAAACAAAACTATTATTTGGCAGAGGACGCGGGTACGTACACAAATTTAGCTTAATAATTTAGATTAAATTTATAACAAGTTTAGTTTCGATCGACAATCAAAGCGACACGCACTTAGGTCCATGGATCTGTGGTGCCGAAATTCTGATCGCTGAAGTATTATTTTTTGTATCACGTGCATCAGCGGAAATGCAAGATTTATTATTGTTATTTTAAAAGGATTATCCTCGCTGGCTCACTGTATTTCCGCATTTTTTTATGATGTATCTAAATATTTTTACTTATATGTTTTTCCGAGTTGGCAACCAGAAATTGCTTGAAAAATTAGTGTTTACTTTGGTTTCTGTTAATAAAGTTGTGTTTCGTAGAGTAGATGTTATTCCCAAATGATTTAACGTGTTAATTCTCTAATATGCATTGCATAACATCAAAATTTCTCTACAGATCTTACGGTCTGGCCACGCGTAAACACGAGCGGCGGGGCGACTTGCCAATTAGTAAAACACACGTCTCATTACACATGACAAGCAATGTTTAGCTTCGTAAGTCGCCCCGCCGTCCGCGTTTGCGCGTGACAAGAAGCGGCATTCCCACGATGCGAGGATACACGGATTTGGCCATAAATCAGATCCACGTGCCACCCGTTGACAGCTCTTGCGGTTTTGTGGTCCCTTTGATGGCCCGTGTACTTACCGCCAAGAAGTCGGTAAGTAGACGGGTCATCAAAGAGACCAAGAAGGGGCGAAAGGGGAAACGCATCCTCCTGGCTATGGGGGAGTGTGGTCCCCCAGTGGGTGGGAGATCTGATTTATGGCAAAATCCGTGTATCCTCGCATCGTGGGAATGCCGCTTAAGGGGATTCCCGCGCCGCGTATTCCGTATTGTTTGCGCAACCATAGATTAGGATAGTTTGCGTTTCCAATTTAAGCAAATTATTGATATCGCTCACATTCCCATACTTCCCGTTCAATTACCAACTCTTTGAAAGGGCGCGAAATTTGAAGTTGTTTACAAATAAGTTGTAACTACCTAGTTTAATAATTGGGCCAACCAAAAAGCCTCCGCGGGCCGCATGCGGCCCGAGGGCCGCAGGTTGAGTATAGCGACTTTAGGGGAAGCATCGATTCAAATCCTTGTGTTCAACAAATTAAACAGTTTCGTGCAGATCTTAATCTCTGCATTTTGCATTCTGACGAAAAAACGCATTTTCATTTACCACGCACTTTTCATTCTGTTGATCGTGCCGTTTATTCTCCATCTTTATTGCCTTTTTTTTAGTTTAACTGTTGACAATGATCTTTAAAATAGCGACCATTTTCCTTTAATTTTAACTGACCGTAGACACAATGCAGCTAGTTCTTTTAGACCATCCAAATATGTATTAAATGCAGCAAATTGGCAAAAATTCACCTCTCTGGCTAATATAAATTCAGAAATAGTTAAATCTTCTCCTATTGATGAAGCTCTGAAACATATTGTTAATATAATTATTGAGGCAGCAAATAACTCCATCCCCAAGAAATCTGGAATTCGTTGGAAGCAAAACAAGCCATGGTGGGATGTAAAAGACTAATCTGCCCTACAACAGTGGTTTTAAGTTTTTAGAATTCCAATCATGTCTTGCCAGTGTCCACGATTCTCCTCCCGTTCCGTTCCTGTCAACATCTGTTACTCTATGATCAAAAACTTAACAATAGAATCGAAAAAAAAAAAGCTTATTATATCTCTATAACCGTATTTGGCAGAATAATACTTTCCTACTTTTTGATAACAAGCTATAATAATTCCTTTATTAAAACCGGGCAAAGATCCAACAAATCCATCAAATTATCGACCCATAGCTTTGACCTATTGTCTTTGTAAATTATTAGAAAGAATGAAAAATCGAAGACTAATTTTTTATCTGGAGGCAAATAACTTACTTCACCCGTCTCAGAGTGGATTTCGAAGAGGATGAAACACTCTTTTTAATCTTCTTGCTCCCGAATCCGACATTCGCTTAGCATTTTTACAAAGGAAGCACTTAGTTGCCATTTTTTTCGACATTGAAAAAGCATACGACCGAACATGGAGATACGGAATTTTAAGAGATTTGTATGATTTGGGGCTAAGAGGAAATTTTCCTGTTTTCATCAGCAATTTTTTAAAGCTTAAAAAATTTCGTGTTAAAGTGGAATCTGAACTTTCAGACTCTTTTATAAAAGAGGAGGGTGTTCCCCAAGACAGCGTTTTAAGTGTCACTCTGTTTATTTTAAAAATAAATAACATTTTAAAGCAACTTCCAATTTCTGTGAAGGGATTTTTATGTATTTTTATATTAGGAATGCATATGAATTTTATACGAAGACAATTGCAGATTGCAATCAGCAATATTACCCAATAGACAAATACTAATGGTTTTACCATCTCAACATTGAAAACAGCTGGTGTCCATTTCTGTCGGAAACAAAGCCTTCATTTTGATCCTGATCTGAAACTTAACGATGAGCCAATACCTTTTTAAAATGAAATTCGATTTTGGGGCATTATCTTTAATAAAAGGCTCACATTTCATTCTTATATAAAATTTTAACGTAAAAAGTGTGCAAAGTCTTTAAATATATTAAGTCTTTTCAACAACATCATGGGGAGCCGACAGAAATTATATGATTAACATATACAAGGTCGTTGTTCTTTCCAAGCTGGATTATGGTTCCTCAATATACGGCTCTGCTAGAAAAAGCATTTGACAAAAATTGGACCCTATTCACAACACAGCTCTTTGGCTTTGTTCAGGAGCTTTCAGGACATCCCCTGTTAAAAGCTTGTATATTGAAACCTGTGAACCGGCTTTGGAATTAAAAAGACAATTTTTGTAATTGCATTATTTTTTTCGAATCCAATCGAATACAAACCACCCATTTTATGATTTCAAACTTCGCCCCTTTTTAGTTCGCTTGCAAGATGCAAGGAAGTCATTCATTCCTATCTTTTAAATAAGAATTCATTATATTCATTGAGATCTTTTAATCTACTGCATGTCCATGCAGCTCCTCAGCCAAAAAATACTTTTCCACCTTGGAAAATACCCAAAATATAATATTTAAATCCATTTGAAAATTTTAACAAGTCTGATACAGCAGATATCATTTATCAAGACATTTTCTTAGAATATAGACACCAATATCAAAATTTTAGTTTTTACAGACAGGTCGAAATCAGTTGCTCATGTTTGCTGTTGTTTTCCCTGTTACAATTCCTTCTTTTAAACTTCATCCTTCTTGTTCAGTTTTTACTGCAGAAATAAGTGGTCTTTTATATGCTCTAGAAGAAATTTCTAATAGTCTGGATAAAATTTTTATCTATACGGACTATCTGAGCGTTTTGCATTCTCTAAAATCATGTAATCCTCATCCTCATCCCTTGGTTTCTCGTAATTATGATATTTTATTCTGCTGGGTACCATCCCATGTTGGAATTTTTGGCAATAAAGTGGCAGACAAGGCTGCCAAATCGGCGACTAATTCGATTGCTACCAATATCCCATTGAACAACATAAAGAAACATTTAAATGCTTCTTTATTCTAAATGGCAGAGACAATGGGACCTGAAGATAAACAACAAACTTCATGTGATCAAACCTTATGTGCAACCTTGACCCTCATTAGTGAACAGAAAAGCAGATACTGTTGTGGCACTTTTACGAATTGACATACTAGATTCACCCATATTCATTTGTTGTTGGGTGAACAACAACCATTGTGTTCTCAATGTAATTGTCAAATGTCTGTGCAGCATATTTTGCCAGAATGTCTAAATTTCAATACCCAGCGCTTACACCTTTTTCAAAAGTCTTGCCCTTCATTATCTTTTCTGTTTGATAAGATACCTCATATCTAACTCTTTGCATATTTAAAGTCCATAAAGTTTTATCCATTAATTTGAATCATTATTACATTTTGGCTTCAACTCATTTTCCCTTAGGTGATTCTTTTAAATTAATATAAGTTTACCCAATGTTTGGCACAGTATGGTTAACATCATGGCTCTTGTGCCATAAAAATAACCACACCAAATCAAGCACATGAGTGCTATTTGCACATTTCTGTGCATCTTCAATATACATACAAGTAAAACACAGGGAATTTTTTTCTAGACATGAGTGACAATCCTGGGGTGTTTCTCTCATGTTTTGTTTGAATTTAGTCATTTTTAGATGATTCTTGTTTTAGTCTCAATCACACAAGCTGTATTTTGTTAATGTTGGATTTTCAAATAAAGTTTACTATATATATACATATGTGTGTGTGTGTTTGTGTATAATGTAGTTGTGTTACTATTTATATAATAAGTAAAAATAAAGAGAAAGTGCTCCAGTTGGGTATTTTGCTATGCATAAATCTTTTAGCTTATTCTGAAATAATTAAACTCGCATCATATTTTTTTTTTGTGAGGTACCCATGACACTGGACTACAAATATTCTATTCGAGTATAACAAAATATTGTTTGAAGGAACTTTTCTATCAAATAGATGATAATTATCCTTATATTATGAATTTCTTGAGTGTTACTGTAGCAAGCATTATGCATTCCATTTGAAATATAGTTCGATATAATAAATTGCATTTGAGAAAATATTTAATTGTTAAAAACTATTACATTGTGCTCCAAACAGAAACAGTTATCTTAAATTTTCATGCATGTGTATTTCCTGTTAAAAAAATGAATGAATTTTTTAAATTTGCATATTTAAAAATTAGCATGTGTTTTTTGAAACCTATTGTTTGCAAAGCTGAAACTAAGTTCTCTTTTCACATTTCAGAAAGGTTTTACACCTCTTCATTTAGCTGCAAAATATGGAAACATTAAAGTGGCTAGACTTTTGCTTCAAAAGGACGCTCCTGTTGATGCTCAGGGAAAGGTAAGAAAAAGAAATCACATGAATAGTATACGTATATAAAACCTTATTTTGTTGAAATAGCATGAGTATTCCTTTTCAATATATAATTTCTATATTTTCATAATTAATACCTGTTCTAAATAAACTTAACATTCTTTTTTCCTTCTCAATTTCAGAATGGCGTCACTCCCTTGCATGTTGCTGCTCATTATGATCATGTCAATGTTGCCTTATTACTTTTGGATAAAGGAGCATTTCCTCATGCAACAGCCAAAAACGGATACACTCCATTACATATTGCTGCAAAGAAAAACCAAATGGATATTGCCACTACTCTCTTGGAATATGGTGCAAAGCCTAGTGCTGAGTCAAAAGTAAATAAAAAAAAATTATGTTGCTGTATTTATTGTATGTTTGTGGTGCATTTACAAAGTAAATAAATAAGATAAAAAATAATGATTTAATATTTGCATCTATCTTAAGTTTAATTTGCCACTTTCTATGATGTATCTATTTTACTTTTTTTTTATTTATATTTATTTTTACTTTTTATTTTTTTACTTGGTTATATAATTGACGAAATTTTATGTTCTACTTCAAGGCTGGATTCACTCCCCTGCATCTTGCAGCCCAGGAAGGACATACTGATATGACTACTTTGTTAATAGAACACCATGCTGATGTCAATGCTCCAGCTAAGGTTTATTTTCATATTTAATTTAAAATAGAAAAGTAAAAAAGAAAAAAAAAATGATTTTCAAAATTTGATACTTTTTAACATTTGATGCAAATGATGCTTTTTTTTTAGAATGGCTTGACACCATTGCACTTGTGTGCCCAAGAGGATAAAGTAAATGTAGCTGCCATATTAGTTAAGAATGGTGCAAAAGTTGATCCTCCTACTAAAGCAGGTTATACACCACTTCACGTTGCTTGCCATTTTGGGCAAATAAATATGATTCGTTTCTTATTGCAACATGGAGCAGATGTAAATGCAACAACTTCTGTAAGTAAACAGTTTGATTTCTTTTATGAATTTAATTTATTTCGATTTGCCAGTAAATTTTAAAACTTAACATACATTTTCTGGTTTAAAAAACATTTGTTTAATATTACAACAATTCAAATTTATTCACCTATGTTGAGTAAGAAACTATATTTTTATAAATATATTTATTTCTCAAAAATATCTGTAAATTCATGTTTCTTTTAAAATTTCATTTGCTTTCATATGTAATTGTTTTAAGATTTAAACAATGGAATGGGTATTTAATAATTCCTTTTTTTTTTTCCCTAGCATGGTTATACACCTTTACATCAAGCTGCCCAACAAGGCCATACTTTGATCATTAACTTGTTGCTAGAGCACAAAGCTTCTCCTAATACAACCACAAATGTAAGTTTCTATTAAAAGTATTAATTTAAATTTTTGCATGTTTTTAAATTGTTGACATCCTTTATAAAGTTGCATTTGCATATGTGCAAGATTTTATAACAAGATTTTAAAGTTTGGTCATGAAGTTTAAAATAAATGTTGAAAAATAAAGTATTTATGCAAATTTCTATTTGTGATTGTAACATTTAGTATGTTAATTTCACAATAAAAAGAATTTTATCTTTCTTGAATTTTGTTCTAGCAAGGGCAAACTGCACTTTCAATTGCACAAAGACTTGGTTATATTTCTGTTGTGGAGACTCTAAAGATTGTGACAGAAACTATTGTGACAACAACTACAACTACGATTACAGAAGAGAAATACAAAGTAGTTGCTCCTGAAACCATGCAAGAAACATTTATGAGTGATTCTGAAGATGAAGGAGGTAGTTTTTTTCTCCCCTTATTTAAAAATTTCTTTTAGATTTAATTTATGACAAATCTACAGCTATACCTTGTAGAAAGGATGTTGCATTAGAAGTTGATTGTTAAAACTTTATTTTTGAAAAAAATGTTGAAATGTAATATTTCTGACTTAATAGCTATTAAATAATCAGAAATAAAACATTAGAAACTTGCTCATAAAAGTTCAAGAAATAGTTATAATTAATTTTTCATTGAAATACTAATTATAACTACTTCTTAACTTAATAGCTCTACTTCTTATTTTAATATACTGAATAATTAAAATAAAAATTTCAGTTATATTGTAATGGTGGTAAGAATATCAGTAGTTATATTCATTACTAGTTTAATTAATCTGAAACTGATTTATATAAAAGAAGAAATTAGCTTAACCATAAAATATAATATAAAGGAATATTTCTTTCCGCTCTTGTTAAGAAATCTTATGATGCATTTTCGAAATTTGGAATATTTCATCATCTTTTTTACAGGTAAGATACTTAGTTTGTAATTTCAAAAGCAAATGCAGTTTTTATTTCCTTACAGAAAAGATTTAATATTATTAATATTTTTGTTTATGTACTTTTTTTATGCACTCTCCTTTCAATAGCATTTTAAATAATTTAATAGTGTGAAAAATATAATTGAAACACTTAAATTTCTCTGTCAAGCAAAAGTTTTGAAAATTTAACTTGAGTTCAGTAATAAACAAACTTTTTACATATTGCTAAATGTAGATCCTTTTCCAGATAAATCGTTTTTCTTTTACTTCTTCATAGATTTTTAAAGAAATTCTACAATAGCAAACAGTTACAATATTGTATGGTTTCTATACAAAACCACTGTGTCATTAAGTATTTGGTCTATTTGAAAGCATTCCTATGTTAACTGTCTGGTATTTTTTATTTGAGCAAATGGCTGACTGCAGATTGGTTGGACTTCATAAAAACTAAATGGTACTTGGCTTTAATTATTTCTTCTGTAGTATTTGGAACTCAGCCCCAATATTATAAGAAGATATACTACCAAACCTGGAAAGTTTTCAGAAAGTTACAAATAATATGAAATGTCATTATAAATTAAAATATATTATATCCTTCAAAATGTTTCATGGGTGCTACATTTTCCTATGATTCTTTTAAATTAAGAAACATCTTTTTGCTAATTCTTTCATTTAGTTGGAATCTGAAATATAAGGCACTTAAAACTACAGCAACTCTTTACTGAGAGTTTGGGACGATTTTTTTCATTTCAATTCTTGCTTTTAAATATCTGATTTAATTAATTGTACTAATTTTTTTAACTAACAGCACTATTGTGTATGATTTAGAAATATGGTTTGTGAATGTTTAACTTACATTATTGCATGGATGTTACTTTGCACATTATGTGCTTTATTTTTTTTAAATTGAAACACTTAGAAATTACTAAAAATCCAGTACAAAACACTCTCAGTTTGTTTGTCACATTTTCTGTTTAATTGGTTTTTAGAGATAATTATATTTTACTTTACATTGATTAGTCATAAAAATTAGACTGCACATAGTGAATGACTCTGGTTCAATTTCTTTGTTATCCAAATTCCTTCATCATTTCTAGTAAAGAATACTATATTAGCATCAACTCATTAATTTTAAATCATTTGTAGTAAAAGTTCTATTTTTGCTATACATAATTATCAGTTTGTTTTATAAGGGAGTTTTTTTTTTTTTTTTTGCTGTAATAGTATAGCAATTTCATCCTTTTTTTGAAAAAGTATATGTGGTTTTTTATAAAGTAGTTTGTAGCTCATTTTTTTAATGGTAAATTTTGGGGAAGAATTTTGTGTTCATAATCCTCTATAAGTAGGTGTAGTGAAGTTAGGGTGGCTGGGTATATAAATTTTTGAGCTGATGGTTTGATCCCTTGGCACAGGTGATGATATAGAAGACACTTCACTGTATGGGAAACCGGCCCATGCCACCCATGTGTACCTACCTTATATTGAAGGTCAAAAGTTACTAATGAGTAAGTCTTCACCTAAAAATTGCCCCCTTCTAGTTCTCACTTGAAGATCTTTTCTAACTTTCCTTTCTCTTTTAATGTTTTTTCATAAATGTTTCTTTTTCCTTCCTATTTTTTTGTATGTTTGTTGTATGTTTTCATAGTTTATGTTTATCATAGCATGTTATACCTCAAATTGAATGTAGTTGTATAGTACATATTGTAGTCATCCTGTCCATTGTATGAAAATGTTTAAAATCCTTAAGTGTTTAGATTCCTCTCTGTAAAGTCACAATCTATATTCATGTATCCTGCATGTTTGGAATAAAATTCTTTACCTCCCTTGTCCTAAAGCCATCGTTTTAATTTGATGTTGTGATTATTTATTTAGTGTGATTATCTTCTTTCTTCTCTTTATGCACTTTCTGCTAGAAAGGGGTAAAAAAAAAAAATCGAAATTTTAAACCAACGAGCTTAAATTATGCAAAAACTATATATTCACATATGCTTTGGCAGTAATTTATTTTCTGTGTGAGTCATTACTTTAAACTCAACATTCTAATGTACATTTTAAAACGAGGTTTGTTAGAAGACTTACTTTAAGTATGCACTTTCTGTGCTGATATATTTTCTATTTTTTTTTTTTTTGTACATTCTTTTAAGCGTTGCTTTTATTTCATGGGTGCACATCTCTTAGATGCTGTTATATCAGAGATGTTATATTATTGTGTTAATCTTAAGTTTCAATTTTTTGTTGTTGTTATTAAGGCATCTGAGAATTTGTTTCTCATTTTTTATTTCAATATAATATTTTCAGTTTGCTTCTGAAACTTTGCTTTGCTTTATTTTTATAATAAAATTTTGTAAATTAGTTGTTAGTTTGAAGGATTTTAATTTTTAGATAAAACTGTAAATTTACTTGAAGTATGCAATGAAATGCTTAAAACTGTTTGCTTGTTACTAATATTTAAAAAAAAAACAAGTATGCTTCTGCTTTTTATGATGATAATAACAAGTATGTCAATTTCCTTAATAATTCTTATGATAAATTAGTTTATAATACCTTCATTTATACTAGAATAATATTTGGTATTAGTTATGTTTCATCGAAATACTGTTCATAAAATCTGCATGACCTTCAAAGTCATACAACTGTAAATAATTTATGCATTACTATATCATAAAAACTGATATGATATCCAGCAAATAGATAATAAAGATTTCAATTTAAAGGTACTTTCTAATGATTATTTTTTAAAAAAAATTCATAAACTTTTTGTCTTACACTGCAAAAAAAAAATAATAATAATAATTACATAAAGTTATACTGGTTCTGGGAAAGAAAAATAAATGCTTTCTAACGAAAGAATGAATGAAATATGTCCGATAATTATTCAAACTGTTTCAAAATCAACTATTTCATTGAATTTAGATTTTGATAACATTACCAAAATATTTTTGTTAAAAGTTACAGCTTTTGTGTTTTTCCCCCATTAATATGTAAGAATTTTCACCATAATTTCTTTTCTTTTTTTTCTTTTTGGTTGCTGAAGATTCAGGTTGACTAAATACCACATTTTTTTGGGGGGGAGGGTTTAAATTTCATATTATTTATGCCTTAATTTTCATATTATTTGTAAAAATAATTTAGGATTAAATGCTTAATCCTAATTAATAATTTATTACAGGCTCAAATTTTATTATTAATTTGTTTCAGGCATACATTATTATTAATTTATTACAGGCTCAAAATAATTAATTAATTTTGATAATAAGTTAACATGTTGCCCTGTAAATATGTTGCATTAAAATAGAGAAAATCTATATCATTATTTTTATGATATAGAATATAAATGTATCATTAATTAGAGCATATGACATGTCTTTCTGGAATTTCTATATCTCTCTTCATTGTGTTCTTTTTATTCCACTTTTTTTGGTAGAAAAACGTCCTTTTTCTGCCTTTATTTAAGATACATCTCCAAGGCGTGCTTACAGCAGCTTGCATTCTATTGTCACTCTTGCATACAAAAGGGACAGGGGAGTGGAAATTTCACAGATTTCTAAGATTGCTTTCTTAAAACATCTCCATGTTTTTTTTTCTCTACAAATTTTTTTATATTTTAAACATTTTCAAAGAAAATAGACATTATTTTTAAAAATTTCCTATTTTAATTGCATTTACAAGCTTTTTGATTTTTTTCTAACTTATTGTTGTTGAAGAATTCATATTAAGAAATTTCTTAAATCATTTCAATTTTAACAATATTGTTATTTATGTGTTTGTTGTGAAACTATTCATATGTTATGATGAGGCTATAATACTTGTATTGTAGTAATTTTGCATTCAATTTGTTTTAAGCATATAACACTTTCAAAATGAATATAATCAATATTGATGTTGTATTGTATATTATATATACATATTAGTGTAATCTTTAAATGATATTCATTGTCCCGAATTTATTGAGGCTTATCTTTTACCTCCTTTTCAGGAATGATTTAAATGTAAATTAATCCATTATGTGGAAATTGTTTCATATACATTAATTTTTAAAAAAAAAAAATATGATAATAGTAAGCATTTTATAAATAATAAGAATGGTTTACAGGTATATTTTTTACTTTCTTATAAATACTGTGATGGGCAGTAATATTCTTATTTTAGTATAATCATGTTTAGTGAGGAATAAAGTAAAAGTTTTTATTCTGTCTACTAAATTAGTAGCTGTTGATGGCTTGAAAAAAGTATAATTGTAGTAAATTTTAATGGAAAGTCCTTTTAGGAAATAGTACATTCAATCAGACTTTGTATTTCATTTTAAAATGAAGGACCTACTTTTTAATTCTAGCTAATAATGAGGTGAAACTCCCACCCTTCTCCACTTCTACTGCTTATTTTTTTATGGTAATGGTAATAGAAGACTAACTACAATCAATCAAAAGAGCTGAAGTACCAATTAATGAACTGATCATTGACTGATGAAATTTAAAATGATTCCAACAGCATTGTCTGGTTTAAATACAAACACTTTTGATATCTGACAAAATTAATTTCTATATTTGTTTAAAATCTTGTAATTAATTTTTTATTTAATGTTACTTTTTATGTAATAATAATAATTCAAAGTGAGTATACATTTTTTGAAATACTTTCCATTAGTAAAAAGAATATTTGTTTTGTAAGATCCTTCCTTGGCTCAAAATTAATTTTTAAAATTTATTCAAATTCTCAATTTGAATTATTTTGAATGCCTTATATAATTAAAAAAAATTATAGAAGTTAAAATTATTATCAAAACTATCATTCTATTGTTATAACTGTTTAAATAATTTAATTTTCTTTAAAGTTTGGAAAAATTCATTCATTATTTTTCTTATTTTAAGAATATGTATTGAGTAATAATCTTGTAATTAAATAATAATAATAAATTTTTTCTAATAGTTTGAATATTTTCTTAGCTCTCATAATTTGCTGTAATTGTTAAAGTATTCTTTTTCTGCTATATTATTGTTTGTAATAGCTGAGGATCAAATGATGGGAGACCAGTCATTACATTACATGACTACAGATGAACTAAAAGCTTTACAAGATGATAATACTCTTGGTATCGATGTCACTAGGGATGAAAGAGAACATGGTTCATCAACCCTCATTGGTGAGTTCTGATTAATATTT
Organism: Argiope trifasciata; assembly: GCA_026543055.1. Taxonomy (NCBI): domain Eukaryota; kingdom Metazoa; phylum Arthropoda; class Arachnida; order Araneae; family Araneidae; genus Argiope; species Argiope trifasciata. Next base: position 156,859 of record JAPMOQ010047046.1, read on the forward strand.
TAAGAATTTGCAGTTAACAAAGTGTTATACAAAAAATATGAATTATAAAGCTTTATTATATATTCATAGTTCTTTAAACTATGGACTGGATAAAATCTCCTGTACAATCTGAAAATTATATAATTTGAGAAAGAAATAAGCAAGAACTTTCTTCAAATTAGTTAAACTTGCCTTTTCCTTCCCCCCCCCCCAACTATCTTTGTAGTTCCAGTTTGCCAATAAATACTAATTACAATAATTGCTGGAATTTAATGGGTCAGGAAAAATAAAACTGTTTAAATGATATTTAGAGACTCTACAATGTAAGAATACGTGGGAAATGAAATGCTGTTAGCATTCTGATACATCTGTTGTACTAATTATATACATATAAATATCTATTCTTATAATAAAGCTCAATGTGTGTGTTTGAGTGCTCTAGTGGCCAGATCTTTGGACCCACAGCAACCAAATTTGGTACATGTATGCCTTGGAGGTCGGGAATGTGCACCTCAGAGCCCTGTTTTTTGAATTTTTAATCATAATTTGAATTAATTAAAAATTAATTTAGACATTTTCCTGCTATAACTTCCGAAAATATTATCCCACATGATTTTTACATCAAATAAAAAAAAATAGCTTTCTGATGCTTTTATCAATACGTTGCCATCAGATTGCCAAAAACTCAAAAAATAATTATTGCAAATTAAACATATAAAAATATAAATTTCAGCACATGCCTGCATGAAATATGTTTTTTTTTTCCCTAAAAATGTAAAGAAATTCTCTTGTAACTTTTACAATATTATTAATTAAATATATCAGCTGTATTTAAGACAAACATGGTTTAATCTATATAAATAGAAATGAATGTTTGTCTGTATGTCTCTTATGCGCGGCCGCACCTCTCATCCGATTGCGATAAAACTTTGAATACTTATTACTTTCACTACTGGGTGATCATAGGCATAGTAAAATTTTTGTAATCTGTAATAATTCTAAAAGAATACAGGAATTTAATAATATAAAAATGGATAATTGTTTGTTCGTATTCTATATAATGTTGTACCATTCACCCTATTTAGATAAAATATTGTCAAATTATTGATTGATTGCACTTAGTATTTTTTCCATGGCAGCAACTTACTGGTTACTAGTGTGTGTATATATAATATATCTTGCTTGTGTTGGATATATGTGTGTTTATAAAGAACAGGTTAATGCCATATTTATTTTGATTAAAATTGGTAAATTAGTTAAGTGACTAAATTTTGGATTTTTTTGGGGGGGGGGGGATTGGTAAATGTAGAGGCAATTTTATATTTAATTGAAATTTATTTCTTAGCCTTTGAAAAAATTTATCTTCAGAACTGATAGTATATTTCATAACATGTTTCTTATACTAATTTAGAATCTATTTTAAGTATTCTTTTGTGATAAAAAATATACTTTCAAAATATCTCTAATGGAGTGAAACATAACTTTACTATAGAAGCAAATAACTTTGTAATTCTCTTGCAACTTTTTTATAAATATTATTTTGATGTTTGCAAATGGTTCTCAGTTTTGAGATAATATACATCAAGGTAATTCAATGTTAACATAATATTCAGTCTTGGTTGGTTAATTTACTTTGTTTCAATAAACATTTATTTAGAAAATTTGAATGAAATATTTAATTATTTTTACATTTGATTTGTGCACTTTTTTTTATCATTATCATATAAATATTAACTTTTTTCATATTAGGGGTCACTAATCTGTACAAAACCTTACAAAAATCATAAAATTCTCTATGAATACATTTTGTTCCATAGCACCTTTAACTGCGGAAGAAGATCATTTGACTCCTCAACATGTTTCTCATCAAGAGGCTACTTTTAGCAGTAGTATGGCTCCTGATAATGTTGATCTTGCAAGAGCACCAGTACATGCTGGGTGAGATTTTTTTCCTGTCTGAAATGTCTTTCTTCTTAATGAAGGTTGTAGATGGTAATTATGTGTAGTTTGGGAAATGCATGCTTTGCTATTCACACATTGGCAGATGTGCTTGCCATTGTTTACTTTTGCACTGTCTTAAATGTTTGTGTAGTACATTTTCTGTTAGATCAAAATTTAAAAATATTTATTTATAAGTAATCATTTAATATTTTTTTTTATTCCTTTAGTATTAAAATTAAAAAAGTAATTTAAAAAAAATTTTTTTGGCTTCTGAAAATTTAATTTTTTTGCAATGTTTATTTATTATATAATGTTGGAAACTAAAGGAATTGCTTCAGCGTCAAATTAATTTAATATTTTCTGTTTCGAAAATGATATATGCTATTGTAATGCTATAATTCTTTATTAATTGTTACTCTAAATATACATCTTAAAGGACAAATCCAGGGGAAAATAATAATCCTACATTTAAAGAATTTCAGATTCATTAAAAAAATACATCACATAGAAGATTTAAAATAAAATATCTATAAAAAGTAATCCATAAAATGAATTTATTGGTTCTTGAAAAAAAATATTAAATAAATAGTTCAATGGTAATAGCTTAGATGATAGATATAATCTTTGGTGAAGCTGTGGTCTTATATAATATTTAATTATGTTTTAAAATAATGTTTTGTTATTTGGAGAGTAAATTTATTGAACTATTGTATGCAAAAATAGGGTTTGTGAAGGTTAGATGTACTTATTCAAGCAAAATTTGAACTAACTATCTGCTTAATCATACATTTCACTTTTTTTTCAAAGCATTGCTTTATGTTTTACTATGCTTTGCTGTGCAATTTTCTTGTTTTGCTGTTCATGTTAAAATCCTTTCAATTAGTAGATATTGCATGCTTAAAGTTTGCATTCTTTTTTCTTAATATCTTGAATTTTATTTTGATACCTATCTAAATTGCATGTTTGTTTTTTGTTGGCTTGTTTTGTCTAAATTACCTTTTATGTTACTCATCCATCAATTGAGTTATTCCTAATAACTTCTGCTTTTCCCTTTCCCTTTATGCTGCATTTGGATCATATAGCAAGCTGAAGTGGAAGACGTAAGTGATCATAATTATTGTTATTAATTGGTAGTTTGTAGTAACCACTACATTTTATACATGCATGCTGTCTTAATGATTTTGTACCATTTATGAGATGATTATCAGTTTGTTTTTACTGAAGCAACTGAAGATTTTGTTTGAAATATGTATTTCTGGATTTAATTTGTCATTTTATAAAAGTAATTTTATATAAAAATTATTTTAAATAAGAAATATTTCATATTGTTTAACTGAATAAAAAAATTTTAATGATGAAGAGGATTCCAATATCCTAATCAGATTTATTTTATCTAATATTAATATATAGTAATAGTTATAATTTTTTTGTATGATAATATACTAATATTTATTAAATGCTACATTTTTTTTCTTTCTCTTATTTTATGCTTTTTCTTCACTAATTGGACATAAGAATTCTTGAAATAAAGAAAAGTTTATATATTCGGTTATTATGCAGAAATACTAACATTTTATATTATGAACCTATATTTCAATTTTTTGTTTTTCTTTTGGAACTTTTTATCTTCATGTAATAAATATTTCATTGATGATTGACAATTCTTTTTGGGGGGGAAATAAAGTAGGTAATTTTATTTGTAATTCAATTACATTCAAATGCCTTGATTTTTAATCTGGAATTAATAAAATTTCATTCTATTTCTAGAATTTATGTTGTAGACATTTTGTTGAATTCATTGTAGATTCTTGTAATGTTGATTGTTGATGTTTAATTGCAATTTTTGATGGCTATTTTTTGTAGCTTTTTGGTAAGCTTTATGGTTGATGCAAGAGGAGGCGCAATGAGAGGTTGCCGCCACTCTGGGGTACGAGTAATTATTCCCCCTCGAAGAGCACCAATGCCTATGCGAATTACTTGTAGATATTTGCGTAAAGAAAAGCTAGCTTATCCTCCACCTTTAATGGAAGGTGAAGCATGTGCATCTCGCATTCTGGAAGTTGGTCCATCCGGTGCAAAATTTTTAGGGTAATAATTAATTTTTGTAAATTATTCTTTTGTATATTATTTTATTGAAATGTTATCAGATTTGAATTCTAAAAAATCTTGCTTATTCAGATCTCTATCTGCTGAGATTTCGTTTAGTCAAATTGGTGTTGGGTATCAAACTTATTTTTTATTTTTTAAAAATGGAGCACATTTTTCTGTGAAAGGTGTCAGAGTTTGAACCTTTTAAAAATAAGTGACATTTCAGAGCATTTAAAAAAATGATATTTTTAATGTATCAGAATATTTCTCATAGAATGGGTGGCATGATCGATTAATGATATCTGCAAAAAACTCATTTAGAAAATATAAAGTAAACCGTGGATTTATTAGCATTAAGGGATCTTCTTATAAATATTCGACAATTAAATGGAATACCTTGAATACTTTAGAATACCTTGTTAAAATGAATCATGTTGTTTAAAATTTAGTCTTTATTAATCAAGTTTTCTATCATCCAAAATGATAATAGTTGCAGCAAATTTGATTAACTGAGATTCTACTTTAAATTACCAATGTTCTCTAGTATAATAAAGGGATTTAATTATATATTTTTAAAGTGCTGGAAAATATTTATGATTTTTTTTTTTTGGGAAAAAAATCAAGTTCTTAAAAAGTGTTATACAGTAATGAAAACATAAAGAAATTTTGTTTAAATTTTAGAAATTTATGTGTATGATTTCTAAAGTTTTTTAATTTTTTTTTTTTACTGCAACCATGTTTTATTGAGGTTTTATCATCTACTGTACCTTAATTTTCTAGAAGATTCCCTAAAAAGTTTTTTATTGAATTTTTTCTCAGCACTTATTAGAAGATAACAATATGAGAAAAAACTATATAAATTTTCCCTATATTCGATGATTGAAGGATATTTTAATTATATAAGATTGTTTTCTCATTTTTTGTGTGTATCTTTTCCGAATTCTGTTGCCAATATTAGTATGTTTTTTAACATTTTTAGCCCTGTAATCATAGAAGTACCCCACTTTGCATCTCTACGAGGTAGAGAACGGGAAATAACTATTTTAAGAAGTGACAATGGTGAAACTTGGCGTGAACATTCCCTTGAAGCATCAGATGATGCTGTCCATGATGTTTTCAATGAAAGCTTTGAAGGCGAAGGTAATGGAAAAGAAAAGTTATAATTTTTCACTTTTATATATAGAATGGCACTTTTTTTAGTTTTATACTTTTTAATATTAGACATTTTACTGAATATTTTTTCATAAACACTTTTCTACGAATAAGAACTATAGTTTTCCAGTTTTTGACAGTATGTAGGCAAATGGTAACAACAGCCGCCACTTGCTCTGGAAAAAGGGGGGAAAAGAATGATGAAAACATGACAATTACAGCTGTGGAGAGTTATTATGGAAAATCTTTGACAAATTGTGATAATTTTAACTTCTAAATATATGACTGATGCTCAATTTCATATGGTAGTCATAAGCAATTAAAAAAAAGTGTTTATGAGCATGTTTGTCAAATTGAAAGTGTACAGCAAAGTGTTAAATTTACAAATGTATATATGTTGAAATTTTTTTTACTGTTATTAAATATTAGAGATAACTTATGTTAAGATTCTGATTAATTGAATGCATTTCAATTTCATTTTGCATACTAATGCTGTAAATAACTTGACTTAAAACTAAAGAGAAAACAGATTGTTTTAACATTAAAAATTAAAACAATAAACAGCATTTACCACTGCTGGGTATTTTAATTTGCATTGAAGATATTTTGTAAAAACCTGATATTCATAACTTCAGTTCAGAATTCCATTTATTTTCTGTTTTCTTTTAATTGTATTTTATATTTTGTTAGCTTTTTCGAAAAAAAAAAAAAAAAAAGAAAGTACTTTTCTTATTCATTAGGATGGCTGGTGGGTGAAGGTTGAGGAGGAAAAAGGCATGTGTAAAAACCCCTTTTTTCCATGGGATTTGTTTAGTATGAGTAGTAGACACAGTGATCACTTCCAAATTTAGTCTGGAAATTTTATTGATACAGGATAAAGCGTAAAATAAAACATAAAAATTTGAAAAGAAATGCCAGTAATTTAACAGAACAACATTCTCTTCCTCAGTTTCAGACTGATCTCTTTTCATCATCGCTTTCATCTCCCACTCTCCATTACGCAAGTGTGGTTGCTTTAAGTATATTGTGCAAGATTGCCAAAATTGGTGCGCTTTACAATATTCTTTTTTAAATTTCAAATGACCATTTACTAATAAGTTTTAAATAAAGATTGGTTAATTTAGTTAATTTATATCTGAAAAATTTAGACTTAAAATATGTCAAACAGAGATAATTGCATGTAAATTAAAATATATTAGCCATGTTTGTTAATAGTAAGAAATATTTGATATATTTTTCTAAAACTTTGATATCTTAATACTCATAAGGTATAATATTAATTGCACTATTCTTATTAAAACTTGCCAAGCTCCAAAAAGATTCCAAACCCTAAGTAATCCTTCTTAGATTACTGACTTTGCCTGAACACTTTGAGAACACTATTTGATCTAACATAATTATTATAGGAAAAAATGATGAAGGTTGAGTTTAATTGTTTTCGATTTTGATCTTTTAACTTAAATAATAATTAAAAAAAGATCAAATTTTGTTGGCATCTAAAGGTATTTCTTTTTAATTTGTAAGCATTTTGAAGACAAATATGATGATCAAGGGAAAATATCAAATAATAAAATATGAAAGAGGGAAAATGGAAGGATAAGAATTTTATTCATTGTGAGAGTTCTAAAAATAAATTATTTAAATTTATCAATAACCGATTTGTGATATGTTATATGATATTTTAAGTCCTAAATTTTCTTTCAATTCATTAATCTTTATCAACATAGCATTAAATTCTGAAAATGTATCTTTTTACTTACTTCCTTCACAATCCTGTTTTGTAAAGTTTATCAAAATTAATTGCTGAATTATTTAATATTATTTTATGATTTTATTAAGAAAGGTATTATAATGACCTATTTGATAGGCAAATGAAACTAAAATATACAATGGCATGATAGTGATAAATATTAAAAATATATGTTAAACAGCATATATTTGCAATTATGTAAATAATCAAAAAGTCGATATGTATAAGAATCTTCTAAAACAAAGAATATAAAATGAATTAGCAAATGTATTCTGTTAAAGGTTGGAATATAAATTACATATTGAGATACCTCCTTAGAATCATATTAATGTTTTCAATGTCTCTCCTAAAAATAATTATGCAAACAAGCTACCTATCTTGATACAAATTATCTCTTCCTCATTTTGAATGATTTCTTAAAACTCTTGATAAATCTGTTGATTCATATACATATTGAATTTTCTTTCATACTTTCAGTAATATTTAACATGGCTGAAATTCTTCATAGATATGAAATTCCAAATCAAACTTTTTTTTAATACTTGATGAATGACATCATGTGACTTTTCAATAACTATAGATATAATCAAATCCTGTACTTAAATAAGATAAAAAAAAAATATTTATATGGATTTTAGATAAATTAGAATATAAAAGGTATGTAAAAATTCATGGCTATTATGATTTATACATTCTTGAAGATTTTATCAAAATGGCTAATAAATCTGAAAATAAATTTTAAATATATTACTCTTTCTGGAAGAAAAATTTCTATGTCTCATTTGTAATTATGAATTTGCTAAAAAATATAAGGTAATTATTTCTTTTATATAAAATTAATTTTATTTTAAAGTTTATTAGTTTTATTAATTTTTAAGATTATTATAAAATTGATTTAGTTTTTTATTTATTTTGTAAATTGAAAATGTTACAATGTTATTTTTGAGTAATGTGTCTTTTGTTATTGATTTGCTTATTCATTTTTTTTAAAAAAAAAAGATCTTTTTTATCTGCCTTTCCCTAGAATTAACTGCAATTGAAGACCTCAGTACCAATCGCATCACTCGCATTTTGACCACAGATTTTCCCCAGTACTTTGCTATAATTACTCGAATACGGCAAGAAGTTCATGCCATAGGTCCCGAAGGGGGCATGGTTAGTTCTACTGTGATTCCTCAGGTGCAAGCCATTTTCCCTGAAGGTGCCTTGACAAAGAAGATCAAAGTTGGACTTCAGGTAAACAGCTGTCCTAAGGACACAACTGATGCAGGCATTCATTCTTCCTCACCAAAGTCAGGTAGGGCGTTATTATCACAAGAGAAAACAGTGCCACACAATAATCATCGTGATCATGTTGAAAAAACACCAGCACAGGTTTCACCGAGACCTAAATCTGGCTTTTTTGCTGAATTTATTCGACGTACATGGCCCAAGCTTGAGTTGTTTTCTTTCATGTAAAATACATGACATGTATTCACTTAGAAAAGAAGTTTTAATAGAACTGTCAGCCCGATGTGTAAAAATGTAGTAAAGGTGCTGTAAATACATTTTCTTACGCCTTTTTCTAGTCATTTTTAGATAATTTATAAAATCACAAGTAGAAAACTTTTTCTGAACTTTAAAGAATTACAGATTCAGATTATTAGCATAGCTTGGGTTTAAATTTGAATTTACTTATTTCAGTGACAGGGTCCCCACTCCCGGTATACTCACACATGCGATGAAGTACATGAAAAGAATATTTTTTTTTTACTCCGTGTTCCGAGAAGAGTAATCAGAAATTAAATTTCCTTTTCACTTAAGTTAAAATGCTGCTTTCATAATTTCTGAAAGAACTAATAGGATAATTTCAGCAATTTTCTTAATAAATATGATTAGGTAGGTAGCTATTTTATATGCATCTAGGAAGAGTGTTCTGTTATTTTAAAATGTTGCATAGTTAAAAAGAAGTTATATACTGCATCATTCTTTTATAAATTTAATTGATCATTGGAAATAATGTAGTCACTGCATAAAGAACCAAATTTGGGGAAACTTACTAATATGACTTTCTTATGTGTAGTGTTTGAATTTTTTACTTGCAAATAATTATCTTCAACTTTTCAGGTATTTGCTGCTGAATGTGTTTGTTGTGTTTGAATGTGTTTGTTTTCTTTTAGTTTTAATTTTGAATATTTTATTTTTCCATCCTAGTATCTATGTGCATTTCATTGCATGATCTGTTCATCCTTTTTAAATGAGTGTTTTGTTTTTCATAAAATAATATATTTATTTTTAAAAAACTTTTTTTATTGCCTGCTTTTATTTGCTTTTCAAATTTCTTGCTTTTTAATTAAAGTATTTCTTATGTTTTTAGAACTGTCAGTGGTTTATTTTTCCAAATTTTTTGTTATTTTTATTATGTTTTTGATTAGTTGGAGATATTAAACCCCAAAATTTTTTTAGATTTTAATTCAAATTTTAAAAACAAAAAAATGATGATTTGCATCTTATTTGCTTGGTTTTCTACTTGTGATTTTTGCTTGTTTCCGCACAAATTAAAATTTTGTTTATAAAGGTATGATTATTTTGGATATTTAAGTAATTGTTAAGTTTTTAATCCTTTTGACCACCTTTTTTTTGCAAATGTTTATATCTTGTTTATTTTTATTTTTTCTGTGATATTTATTACTGTAACAAATGCTTTATTTATGTAATTTTTAAACTTTTAGCATAATTTCAATCATAAATAACAAATTGCATAATTTCAATCATAAAATTGTATTATAATCATCTTCATGCTTTCTTAATTTTGCATAGCACATTTGTTTAGTATGTTTGACATGGTTTCTGTGCAATATGCTAGATTAAATACTTATTTGTGTGGTAACATTTAGCAAATTGTGTTTATATCTAATACTTATTCCTGTAGTGATTTTAATGTACACAAATTTCTTTAAATGCTGTAAGTGAAGTAAAATTTTACTAAATTTTTATGTAAAGAAACAAAAAGACATTAGATATGTCATTAAAAAAACAACTTAAAACAAGTTACATAGGATTATTATGTCTGGTATAGGATTGTGTGTTGGAAAGTGCCTGGATTGTTTAATTCATAATTTCTCTTCTTCTTTCCCCCCTTTTTTTCATGGAAAAATGATATTTTGTCACTGTACAACCTTTTTTACCCCTTTTTCTTCTTTATTATCATTGAATTCTGAAGAAGCTTATTGAAATGCACATAAAAGACATTGATAGCCTTGGTATTTTATAAGAATACTCATGTGCATATCAAGATTAAAACATTTGCAAAGGTGATAAGTGCATTTACATGATTTCTTCATGAGATTTTTATCTTAAACTCTTCAAATCTACCATTAATGAATAGTTATTTTAGCATTTTTTAATTTTAATATCTATATAAGATATTATACATTTTCACTGAATACTATTACACCTTGCAATAAATTCCTACCTAGTGTCAGTAAATAGTTGCACTTTATATTTGTGGGAAAATGAAACCTTTTTTTTTTTTTTTTTTTTTTTAACATTTAAGTTGAAGATCTGTCTTTAAAATTCTGAACTTGTAGATTATTTTTTTACAAGAAATTATCTATTTAGTAATCCATCTAATGGCTGTAAGTGACAAAGGTGATGACAAATGAATATATTTTAGCTTTAAATATATTAGTTTTGTAAATTGATATGGGACCATCATTGAGAAAGTTGAAGAATTGTAAATAAAAGCATGATTATGAAATAAGAATTTCGAAGTAAAAGCATAAATCTTTCTCATTATGCAGTATTGAGAATGATTTAAAAACAGTTTAAGAAATCAAGGGTAATTCATATGTCTTTCAATATTGTTCCAGTATTCATTCTATATATTTTTTAGCAATAAGTGCCATTGCTTTTTTAACAATAGTAAAAAAAGAATGTAAATGATAGAGGCTAAAAATTGGTGTTTTTTTTATTTACATTTCTAATCTCTACCTTCAAGGTATGATTTAAAAAAAAAAAAATTATTTCAAGTTTTTTCTTGTGAAATTTGGAGTTTTAAAATATCAGCAGTTTTTTTAATAAAATAATTTAATTTCAGTTGAATATAGAAAATTTTGATGCCATTTTGTTTTTATTATTTTCAAATAGCTGATAAAATCTTATTTAAATACCTGTTATGTTATTCATATCATTATTAAACTTGAATGTATTCAGTGTTATTAATTATTCCATAAAAATAATGCTGTAATGTATTTAATTTATGTTCTTTAAAATAACACTAAAAAATTCTTTATTTTCATTTTGATTATTTTTGGCTAAAAATTTCTAAAAAAAGTATGTAATTTTTTTTTCTTTTTTCTTTTTTTTTGTACTAAGATATTATGGAAATGTATAGCAAAAAGATTTTATTATTTTGCTCTGTGTGCTTGAACTGCTTCCCTTATTATTCTGAGTAATCTTGGATTCATACACATTGCAATTAATTATTATTCTTTGAAAACTCCAGCATAGCAAAATTTTTCTGTAAGATTGGTTTTATCACCCTTCTATTTAGACTGAGACTTGAAAAGAAAATATTGTAATTTGATTTGAAGTTTTTATGGGGAGGCATTGGATAAAAAAGGTTTGAGGCATGTATGGGTTTCTTGTGAAGTAAGAGTAATTATATTAAAAAGAATGAAGAAAATGGCGATTGCTTATTAAGTGATTCATTTAATTTTTCACATTTTAAGAGATGGATATATATATTGTGTAATAATATTTTAACTTTTTTCATTTGCTGAATATAACTAAGAAGAGTAAACTAATAATAAAATTATGCTTTAAAACCTGCAAGAAAAAAAAATCAATCTATTTTAAACCTGTATATTATATTTTGTTATAATTTCTTTATATATAATAATTGAATAAACTAATGATTTTTTTAAACAATTTTTTTCGAATGGTAAGGGAAGCAGTTAAAAAGGGCTTTAGTTTTAAATTTATTAAATACACTTCTTTGAATTTAGAATTAATTGATAGACTTATATTTCTATATTTATCAAATTTTTAGCTATACAGGTCAAAAGAAAAATTTACTCATAACATTTTCAAATATGAAAAATAAATGCCTTTTTAAATATATATCTGTGTGATAAAATTATTTTTTGAAGGTAATTTTTCTTTCCTACTGAAAGAGAAATTTTTGAGTCCTGTTTAAAAATATCTGACTGAGAAAACATCTTGTTCTTATTCATACAACTGTGCAAATTTTTTCCCTGAAAATATCTATGCAAACTTATCTGTACTTGATACATTATGTGTCTTTCTGCTTGCTTCCCACTGTTAACAAGTTTAACTTACTAACATATGCTTATGATGAATACACTATTTTCTGTACTCAATATTATAACAATAAAGAAAGCCTGCCATTAACTATGTGTATGCTGTCATTTCTTACAGACCTTACATCTATTTTTCCTACAACAGCTATAACTACTAATGCTTTTTAAATGCTTTGTTGACAGAGCACAATAAATTTACTGTAAAATGCAAGCTTCTGAATTTTTTAACTGAATTATCCATATGCACAAAAGATTCTTCTTGAAAAATTTTAGGAATAGTAACTTTCTGGTTAAAATTTAAGGAATATCATTAAAAACACATTGAAACTGTTTCTTGAAATTTAAGATTTTACAAGCATGCCTTAATATATTTGAAAACTTCACTTTTGTTTAAAATTGTATTTTTATAACTAAGCACTCATGTTCGTTATGCTATGTAAAGGTATCAAATTTTTATTTATTTTGAAATAAAATCTATAAAGGCAGAATTATTTGCAGAATGCTGAAAATTATTTGAAATTAACGGTATAAAATGCAAAGTTTCTAGAAACACATAGAAACTTTATTCCCTTTCTTTTGTAATTTGAGATTCCTTTAATTTTTCTTTAATCTTGCATGCATTGTACCTTATTTTACTTTTGCAAATTCAATTCAATTTCTTTTACCTTCTGTTTTTTCTCTCACTTATTCCCATACAATTCGTAAGGTCTGTTTCTTTTTCAGTGTTGTTTATTGTTCTGTTTTTGAATATTGATCTTATAATTTTTGAATTCATTTATTTATTTTAGTACTCGACACTTTTAAGTGTTTTTTATTTTTATTTTTGAATGAAATTACTTTTGGTTTTTTGTACTGTCTCAAATTGACTGTTCTTTCTTAAATTTATTGTTTTTATAACTTATATCTAATAGTTGGATAATTGTTTTCTTTTATCTTGAATAATTTTGTTTAGTTGATTTCTGAATTTTTAGAATTTAGTTTTAATGGTATTTTTCTATTTTCACCTTTTTTTAGTTTCTATTTCTACTTGTCGTGTTTCTAAGATTATAAAAAGAAAATTCATCAATGTAGATAAATATACCTGCTTTTAAATCTTTGATTTGAACAGTACCACATGTTTTTTAATACTTTAAATGCAATCATAAAATAATATTAAATAATTTAGCAATTAATTTTGATTAACTTAACAAAGTAGGGTTGTCAAGGTAGTGAGTAAAATTTTGAAATTGTTAGTTTTTTATTATCTTAAGAAAGTTTTATTTAAATGCTTATTTTTAAAAAGTTTTATTTATTAAATTTTATTTTATTTGCAGTATATTTAAGTTTTGCTTCAGAAGTTTAAAAAACATAATTTTTTTTTAAAAAAAATTCTTGCATAAAAAAATCAGAAGGCTTATGTTATTAACTTTTCAGTGTATATACCTGCAATTAATTTCCAATTCTTCTGTGACCATGCTATTTTTGATTGAAAATTAAAGTATGTTTTATTGAAATGCATTTGTTTTGGATTCAGTTTTAACTATCCAGCAAAATAAAATTTTTAAATAAGCATTAAAATATAAATTATATTTCTAGCTATGTAAATACATTTTAAAGGTTCTTTCCTTAATGACATCTCAATAAAGCATTTCTTTAATTGTTTTTTTTTTTTTTTTTTTTGTAGATACATCTATTTTTTATGGTTATGATTCTTATAAATTATATTTCAGGTTTAAGCACGTTATGTTCTTGGAGATTTCATTATACTTACATTTATGCTAAAAAAGAATAACAAAAACATAAGCCAACAGTTTCTTTCTATTTTCACTATTTGGACGAAGTTCTAACATTATTTATTTTGCTTCCCATCCCTTATTCTTATATTAATTAATTTTTTTAAAAAAAATTAATGACCAATTTATTCTTTAAGAATGGTGGAATGATAATTTTTTCTACAGATTTTATAAACGAGTAATTATATAGTTTATGTGCAAGATTATATAAATTTCCTTTTACAAGCATTTTCTTTTATCTGTCTGCTACTAAAATAAGTTATTTTTTCATTTTCATGATGCTTATTGGTTTCTTTAGTTTTTAGCTTCAATAAGATTATAATGATATATAAGATTATAATATTTCTTGAAATTTAAGAAGAAAAATATAAGTCTTTATATGAGAACTTTTTCTATGTTTTCTGTTTGATAAATTTCATGTGTATAAACTATTGTTTTGATGTCGAAATCAAATTTATTCAGTTGTAGTTAGTTATTGTTTGTTTGCAAAACTGATTCCAATTCTTTATGAATGTAAACATGTAAGTTTCATAATTTTTTAAAAAATGTTTTTGATGAATGTTTAATGCGTTTTGTATTTCTTTACCTGTTAATTAGGCATTAAAAAGTAACAAATGACACTGGCCTACAATTAAAAATCCACAGAAACTAAAAGTAGCCAATTATTACAAATTAAAGAATGATAATCAAGAAGTGACAGTATAAGTTGCAATTTGGTTTCAAATGTTAACATTTTGACAATAAATTTCCATTATATATTAATTTTTGATATAATTGTCACTAATTTTTTTTCTTCTAATTTTGTTCATAAGTTGATGTATTAGGGTATTATTCTTTTATTAGCCTCTTTTAGTTCAGATAAATAGACACCTTATTTTGAACTAATTCACAATTACATTTCTGTGCATTAATCATATCAGTTCTCTTTGTCAAATCTGACATAACATAAATATGAACGATTTATTTATATTTTTATTCTTTACTTGATCCATAAGTGGACAGACCCCTCTAATATTATATTTAGAATACAGCGCTTAGAAAATAGGTGTTTAAATTTTAAAATTCTGTTACATATATGAAGAATTCATATTTGCTTTAAAAAGCAAATTACCCACCAGTTTGTCAAACTCATTGGTAAACTTGTAATCAAACTGTTTTGATTATGTTTTGCCAATGAGACCTCACCATTATGCTGTAATTATAATCCAACAGTACTTTGTGAGTGATAGAGGAAAGTGTTTCATTATTTAGTTTCAAGTAATCATACTTTCGGTTTTAAAAAATTACTTTTTTTTTGCATTCTGTTATTGAATTTTTTTGACAGTTTTTGTTCTGTACAAATAGATGATGAACATTTTCGTAAAGACATCTTGGGTATGGAGTGATATTGAAAGGAAAACATAAGAAAGACAGCTAGAAAGTCGCACTTTTACTAAGATATACTTTGAACTGCTTTTTAATTTATAAAAAGAATCTAGCTAAAATGCATTTAATATCAAAATTGGATTGTATTATTGCATTTTTCCTTATATCTGGACAGTTTGTTTTGAAAAGGCTATATCACACGATATGTAATGTAGTTTGATTAAAAATAAGATATGATAACCTGAGCTTATCTAAGATTTTTGTTGACATTTTCAAATTCTGCACATCAAAATAATTGAAATTGGCTTGCTTCTTTTTTGAAGCAAAGTTAGTGTTCATATTTGTAGACCAGTGTAATTAGTTCTAAACCATAAATTGGTAATCTGTATTGGCTTATTAAATAAATATGTAACATTTATATAAATTATTATATTACTTATTTCATTCATCAACTACATGTTCTTATTTCTTAGTATGCAGATTGAAGTTAAAGTATCTTCTATCTGCATCCTAGGAAAAAAGAAATTATCTAAATCCTGAAATATTTCTTATCTTAATTATTTTCTAAATTTAAATTTTCAAAGGTATTACTAATAATTGTCATTGATTAATTGAAAGCAACTCTAAAATTGAAATGATAAAAAATCTATTTTCGGATGAGGGTAAACAAAGAAAGAAATTTGAAAGCAAATTGCTATACTCTAGAAAAGATCACTATAATTAAATTTTAAGCTTTAGCTGATGCTCAATATAAAATGTTGTTGTGTTATTCTTCACAACTTTTGATGTAAATTAATGTTAATAATTTTTTTATATTGGCATTTTCTGTATTTATTTGATCAAAATTCATAATTTTAACTATGATTCAGTGATCCTGTTCTTGCTCTTAGCAATACATAAGTCTCATCCATACAATATATTTTTATTAAGATTTAAATTAGGGAAGTGGACGAAAAAGAAGATATTGCGAGGCAAATTTTATTGGAACAGATAAACAATGTTTGTTTTTCTTCTCCGTGCATTAAGAGATGTATTAAAATGCAGTCTTGGTATTCTTGGGCACAGTAATTTGCTGCTTTGATTGGAACTTATTTTTCATTTTCATGGAACAGCATGGAACTTTATTTTTGCCTGTTTAAAAAATATTGAATTTCTTGAGATTTAAGGAAGGATAAAATTGCTGGGAGCAAGGTCAGAACTTTAAGATGGTAAACCAGATTCCTTCCAATGGAATTATTACCCTGTGATTGATGTATGATAGTGTATAGTTTAGGTGAATGAATATTATTAGGAATCAGCTGATGATGAATTCTAATCGTAGCCATCCAGGTATTCAGAAACTTTTTCATAGACCAGGTCTTGTGAAAAGTGGAAGAAGAAATAAGGGTCAGCATTTTCATCTTCTGTTACAGTGATATTACATATGATAATAAAGTACAATAGCCATAATTTGTATCTTATCAAAAGAGACAATCCCTTTTTGTAGTGCATAATCTTTTGTTGATCACATGAGAAATTTATTTTCTAGCTATATTCTGTATATTTAATTACCAATTTGTTTAGTTTTTTAATATTTTTTTTGCTGCTGTGTTTGGCTCTCTATCTCTTTCTTTGTTTTTATATTGTATTAAACTCTTCATGTACTTGTTTTTCATAATTCTACTTGTAAAAATACAAGCCATTTTACATGATTTTGGAAATTGTGGAAAAGAAAATAATAATTATCAATTAAAATTTTTTTTGATATTACAAAATTATTTTATTGTTATTAGTAAGGTTTTAATTAGTACCTGCAATTTTATACTTCTAATTTATGCTTTAGACATAAGAATTAATATTTATAGATTCAGATTACAAACTTTTAAATTTTAAATTTTAAATATTTTACCAGAATTTGAAGGCATAATTTTGTTTCCTAATATAAGTTTTACATTGAGAAACCATGATTTTTTATATTATCAACACATTATTTCTATTACTTGTATGCATAAAATTTAATTTTCTTTTTCTTTTTTTAATATTTTTCAGAATATAATTTGTCAACTAAATTTATTAAAAAATGTATCTATTTAAGATCTAGTAAAGAGGGGGAACAATGCCTAATGATATTGGAATTGTTATGATAAAGGAAATTTCTACACCCATAAAGGATTTCGTTGACACATTTGTATAATTCAGCAATTTTTTAACAAGTTTTGTTATCGCTTTTGTATTTATACAAATGTGAGTTAAATTTAATTCCAAATGCTGGGCTAACCAGAATTTTTCAAGAGTTTTATGATTTGCATTATACTAGCATGAACTAATTTGAAAAATTGTTTTTCCTTATTCGAAAAATCGTATTGATCTCTGATATTGCCTTTTTATCATGCCTTTGTAATATTGTGAGGCATTCAAAATTAATTCAGCAAGGCTTTTTTTAGTTATAAATTCTGAACTGAAGCATTTGTATTTTCAGATTTTGCATCAAAATCACAACTAGATAGTTTACTTAAAATAAAGTTTTAATCATGATTTGAAGTATTGATTAAGTAAATAGGCATATCCCACTGAACTGTCATTCTAATGAGCAAACTTTGAGATTTTTAAAAATAGATGCATTGACATGAAGTATAGAATTGGTCTTGAAAATATATCTGATGGAAAGAAATCATAATAATTATATATTTGTGGAAAGTGAGAGGTCACATTACATTTTGTTTGATGAATTAGTTGAAAAATTGGTTGCACATGTATTTCATTGTATTTTTGCCTGGGTTTGCATATTTATGCCATATCCATTTTTTTAAAAAATTTTAAATTTATATTTAGAACAATTGACTTTCTGGATTTAAATGTGATAAAATCATTATTTAATAAATTGTGATGCATTTTTACTGATATTTTATCTTGATTCAAATTTCTGTCTGGAATATCTGGTTACTGAAAAGTAGATTTAATATACTTTTAGTTTAACTATGGACTTAGTTAACATTAATCTTCAAAATATATTAGCAATATGTATACTTTTCATTTAACTTATATAAAACATTTTAATAGGAATTAATTGATTATCACAATATTTTTCAATATTCTGTACTAAAACAAATTTATTCTCTCATTAAGTCTTTAATATGGAAACTAATACATTACTTTTGTAAATCAGCTTTTTTTGTATGTGTAAATTTTGTAATGCAAAAGCAGTGGTTCAGGATTTATATCAAATTTTATAGTCAAGTTAATTATGTGTGATCCCCCCCCCACACACACTCTTGCTTCAACTTATGTACTTTAGATATTGTAAATGTATTTAACTGTAAACATATTTCAGATTTGAATTTGTCGTTGAAATATAAATTTATACAATTTACTTGAAAATCGTTCTTTATACAATAAAAATCAGCATAGTATACTCACTTATTGCTGTAATAAAATCCCGATAGATTCACTAGAATCCTTTTGCTATAATACTTTGAATACTGTTTTTTATATATAATATATAAAAAAATACGTAGTGATATTTAATTATTTAATGAACTTTCAAAATTATGTTAAATAATTAATGGTACTAGCATGTAAGATGTAATCATATAAATAAAATTAGATAAATTCACATAAACATTTTAAAAGAGAGTTGTTATTTATAAATTTTTTGTTATTTTAAAAAATGTCTCTTAACCTCACTCAGTCACTTGATGAATATTTTAAATACTATTAAACAATTCATTTTGGGAGGCATGCTAGGATTTATATATATATTTTAATAAGATTAAAATATATGAAAGTAATAAAGTGATTTGGCTTAAGTTATATTTTTTGTGTTGACATATAAATTGTTGGAAATCAAATGACGACACTCATTATTTCCCAGCATCACATTATATGGCAAGTTATTAATTGTTTGTGTTTTTAGAAATAAAACAAATAAGATGAAGAATAAATATTTCTGTTCATACTTCAAAATTGCAAATTAAAGATAAAAGCCTTAAATAAAGTAAATGAAAATTCCATATACATTAACAATATTTAATAAATATTTGTAAATGATATTGAAATCAATGGTTATATCTAATTTTTAATATTGTGACATGGTGTATTATTTTTTAATTTCATGCAAAATTCTTGGAAAATTTTGCACTTTTTCTTGTTTTTAATGAGATTAATGAATTAAAAATCTGAAGCTGGCTTTAAACTTTTCAGAACAAATAGTGGTTAAATAAACTAAATGACTAATCGAATTTTTAAACTAATCTTTTAAAAACTAATCTAATTTTTAATCTGTATAAGTAATGGAAAATTATAAAGAGGAAAGGAAGCTTCAATGAAATATGGCCATAATTTTATTCCAACATTTGATGCTCCTTACTAAGTTCTTATGCAAGGATGTTCATTCTTATAAACATTTACAGTATAACTGATTATGACTGCTTCTTTATGCAAGATTTTCATGATGTTTTGTCTGCTGTCTAATTTTTTTATGCTGTTATTTTTTTCAATCAGTCGCTTTTTAGAATGAACTGTTACTAAAGAATTTAGGTGACTTATAAAAATTTTTAATGATGAAAATTTTGTTATTTTATCTAAAACTATTTGCATTTTATAATAAAAAAGCTAATTTAGAAATTTTTCCATAGGTTTATAATCATTCTTAGTTTGATGGCATAAAGGAGATTAATTTTTTATAGATTTATAATACAATGATTATTTTTTATTATATATCTCTAATATGACATTCTCTTATTCTCACTGTTTTTGTTCTCAGTATAACTCAATCTTTATGATTAATTAAAAAAAGAAGAGTGGGAAATTTAGAGCTCAGTATTCATTTGCTATGTCTTCTTTTATAAATCTGCTAGATCATCTTGGTGAACAGATCTTGATAAATTGCACCATTTGTGCTGTCATAATGTTTTGAAATGGACAATGTAAATATAACCTGTGCTTTTGTGTTATTTATCAGAATTTAATGCCATTTTGAAGAAGTATTTACTGTACATTTTAAGAAAGCCACAAATGTATATTTAATTTAAAAAGGGCTAATGCTATTTTTAATGATTTATAAAATACAATTTCTATTTCGAGTAAAAAGTGTAATATAAACTTTTGTTATTTCTATGGAAATTTCTGTATGTAAAATATTATGATAATTGAACTTTGTTTGTGTTTATATTTTTTCCCATTCCTTTATGATTTTGAATCGTATATATGTAAATGTATATGTAGGGATTTAATTAATATCTAACTCTTCAGAATTTTTTTTTTCTGCAAAAATAAGATGAAAAGTTGAAGATATGAAAGTAAAATGTAATAAATTGTCTCTTTCTCTTGAGATTTAATTGATTATTATGAGTGAACTCAAATTTTCATTAAGTCTTGGAAATGCAATTTGTGTTTGAATTGAATGTTTGCATTATCATTATACTTGTGTAAACTTACTGTGAAATTCTATTTTTTATTTTCCTGTCATTTTTTTTATGATATAGCAAAAGGGTCCTGTATGCAATATACTACAATAAAAATATTGTATTTTTTGCTCAGGCTTAAGACCATATTGATAAATTGAATTTAATGTATTAAAAATGCCTTAAATTTATTTTCAGAAGAAGAAAAATTAATGCTTCAGTGAAGCATGAATTCATCTTTCAGTATTTTTGTTGAGGTTTTCTTATATTGTTGTCTTCATAAAATTCTTTGTTTTAGGCACAGCCAATAACACCTGAACTTGTAACTAAACTACTGGGAAATCGTGTGGCTGTTAGTCCTATAGTTACAGTTGAACCCCGAAGAAGAAAGTTTCACAAGCCTATTACTTTAACTATTCCTGTCCCCCAGGCTGCAACTAAAGGGATGATAAATCAATATAGTGGTGATGCTCCTACCCTGAGGTTACTGTGCAGTATAACAGGTAGTACTAAGACAGGTTTGTCTCCTCTCTGTCTGCTTTTGCTCTCTAGCCAACGGTAGACTCTTGAGTATTATGATAATAAAGTGTGTAG
>JAPMOQ010047046.1:180683-193050 GCA_026543055.1 Argiope trifasciata
TTTCTAACTATGAATGTTTTTTTAACATTGCAATTTTTGCTAATTATTTTTTTAGATGTGGCTCTTTGTTGGAAACATCTAGCTTAATCTTAAAGTTAACATTAGAACATTAACAGTTAGTTAACATTAACAGTTAGAAACGTCTTTTTTTTAGTCTTAAAGTTAAGAAATATTGCTGCTAATTCTTTGTGTCATGGTCTACAAGAAATATTTTGTTTGTCAAAATCTGATTATTTATTCATATCATTTGAGGAATAAATAAAGTCTAAGGCTGGTTTAATTAATATCTATTTATCCCAATTCTATTTATCCAAATTGATTGGATTCCTGTTCATATTCAAAAACCATTAGAAGAGTTAGAGAATAAATTTTAAACATGTTTTGTTTTGACAATTTTTTGAAATGTTTGTTTGAAATTATAAGAGTGTCAACAAAACTACTACATATTAGCATACTGCTTTAATTAATTATCAAATCTTTACTATGTATCTTTTGGAAATATTACCTTCCAATTATGGCCTTTTTATAAATCACTTTTTATAACCTGTAGTTTGATCCAATGCAACTTTAATACTTTTTTTTCTAAAAAAAAAAAAAAAAATCGATTTTTTTTTTTAAAAGAAAGCTTAGTTTCCTAATATAAACAAAAATTTCAGTTAATGGAAGTCTGTAACTAAAGTTTTTTCCTATATTTATTTGAATTTTATTTCTAACCTTAGAGCATAAATTTATATCCAAAGCATTAATGAAAAAATATTAATTTAGTAGTATAGTGCGATTCTGAAAAGTTCTCATCGATTAAGTATAATATTGGATTTTAATTATTCGTATTTTAGTTACTTTTATATTTATAGCATTTTCTGTATTTCTGTTGTATTTATAAATTTCTGTAGTATTTAGCAAAAGTTTCTTTGAATGGACATAATAAAGGTTTAAATAATTAAATGATAGGTCTGACTGCTTTTTAAAAGTTTTGTGTATTCCAACATTTAAGCAGAGTCAGAGAAAAAGTATTTTTGGCAGTTGTTTGTTTTTATTCATTTAAATTTGAAAGCTTTATAAATATAGATATAATTTTAAAATGTTGCAATTTGTTGCATAATTGATATCTGTATGTGAATTTCTTATTTTACATTTTATTAAGGTGGAACCACTAAAGCCCAATGGGAAGATGTAACTGGTTCAACTCCCCTGACATTTGTGAACGACTGTGTTTCTTTTACCACCACTGTATCAGCAAGGTATAATATTTAAATTGCTTTGTAATTCATTCATTTTGTATGAAAAGATCACTGAAAATATATTAGGTTTTATAAATGTATTGAATTAGGAGTTGTATAAATGCTAGTTCATTTTATCTAAAAACCGAGGAACTGTTTAGCTCTATTGTTAGCAATAAAAATATAAGTGATCTTATATTTTAATTCTTTTACTCTACAAGTATATGCTTATTAAATGTTTTTTAGAATGAAAATTTTTGAAACAACTTTTTTTACTGAACTGTGACAAGTAAATTATATATTTATGAAATTTATTTTAAATATATAATATATATATGTTATACAGGACATATTTAGAAATAATTCACATCAATTTGGGGAAAAAACTATTTTATTAGGGATTATCTTGATTGCATCATTCTTCACCTGGGGAGAAAATGCACAGTAGGACAAGAAGCCTGCTCATAGGGGAAAAAAAACCCATCAGTTTGGTAGAATGAACTACTGAATCTAATTGATTTAATAAAGCGTGATTTAGATGATTTTTGTGAATCAAATCGCTTTAATTATGTACTACGAATGGTGAGCTTGTCAATATGCTTCTCATATACAGGATTGTGGAATTTTGAGAATCGGCTACTAAATTATGTGCAAAGAAGCATGTTTTATGGATCCATATTCCTGTAATATATAATATGCACAAGATATTTGTTAACTTTCATCAAAGAATTTATTAAAAAGCTCCTATTATTACAAAGTTTTCATAAAATGGAAATAACTGGTTGGAAATAAATGGGCTAAAGTCATACGCAGTTCACTCCTAGTGTACAAGGTTAAAATTTAACACCATTTAGTCAATAAAATTCTTATGAAAAACTGCACCATTGTGTGTGTACTATAATATACGGTACCTAATTGCTGATTTTATATCTGATTGCTTTTGCATAATAATTTCTACTGAATGCTTTAAGTCCATTTTCAACATCAGGGTTGCTCTGCTATATAATGTGTGTACAATGGGGGGGGGGGGAGAATTATTCTTGTATGTGGCTTGAGCCAAAATTGCAGAGCAGTGTAGAGCTGCTTTGAAGTAGATTTTCAATACTTGCTTAATATTGGATCATTTTATCTCTCTTATATAGTTTTATTTGATCAGTAAAAGGCTGTTATTTAATGTTTCTGGAGGGAAAAAAAGCCTCAATTTTGGAATGATGTTATCATTCATTTGGTTTCAAGTATTACATATTGATAACTAATTATTGATTGATAGCTGAATATCCTACACCAGATGGGGTAATGCAATACAGATTGGAAATTAATTACCTTTATTCTGTTTTCTTTTAATTTAAAAGTACTTCAGAATGAATACTTAAAATTGATTAATTAACAACATTTGATTTCAAATACTTCAAACACGAGGAAAATAAATAGAATTGCTTGAAATGATCGGTTAAAATTCTCCTAAGCCTAATCTCAACTCTCTGGGGGGGGGGGGGGGACGGAGCCTTACTTATCTTTGGTGGGATTTGGCCTCAGCTTTTTGGCATGAAAGTTAGTTTTTAATTAATAAAAAATTAACCTCTCAATTAACCATGATAAAAAGTAGCCTATTTTCTATTCCTGACTGTAATTTATCTTTGTGGGAAATTTCATCCAATTCTGTTCAGCCATTCTAGCATGATTGAGTAACAAACATCCATCCATCCAAACTTTCACATTTATATATTAGTATAGATCAAGCGTGTTTAAAACATTAGCTTAATTTCACAGTAAAATTTAATTTATGAACTGTTTTAGGTACTTGATTGTTAAATGTGCATTGCTTAATTCTATTTTCCTTTAAGCAAAGTATTTACTAAAGAAAAGCATCATGTACATTGAAATCTGTATTGTTTGTAGAGTAGTGAATAAATTAAAACTGTATATGCCTTTACTAAATTTGAATGAATCATATTAAATGTTAGCATAGAATATTGTGTTTGCTAACAAATATGGTAATTTAGAAAATATTTATTTTTTCTTTTTTACTTTCATGTTTGTAAAATCATTTAAGTTTAATATGTTTGGATGATGTATTTTAAAATGTTTTGCTTTTGCTTATAAATTGCTTTTCAAAAAAGATTTCTGAAGTAATAAATGAACTATATTGTTTATTTCTACAGATTTTGGCTTATGGATTGTCGCCAAGTAAACGAAGCAACTAAGTTTGCTACCGAACTTTACCGTGAAGCCATTCATGTTCCCTTTATGGCAAAGTTCGTGGTGTTTGCAAAAAGACGTGATCCTTTAGAAGCCCAATTACGAGTATTTTGCATGACAGATGATAAAGAAGATAAAACTCTTGAATCTCAAGAACACTTCACAGAAGTAGCAAAAAGTAGAGATGTGGAGGTATGTAAAGTATCTTTTTTGAACTTAAAAATTGATTTGGGAAATCTGTTTATGAAAGGCAAAAAAATTTACATTTTTAACAGCAATAAGTAATTTTTATTTTGTATATTCATACAAGCTTTTGGGAATTAATATGAAATGTTTGAATGACTAATAATCAAATGCAAAGCAGCCAATTGGAATTCAAAACTTTCTTTTCAAAAATTATAATTTCTTAGAACAAGTAATCGAAATGTATATTATCAAGGAAATAATAAGTTTGATATTTTCAAATACTATTGCATGCTTGTTAAAAAATTAGGAGAATCAAGATATTTCTGATGAAGTTATTCTGTGTTTTTTAACAAAAGTTGAATTAGTACTCCACTTAGAATATTTTGAATTACTGATGTTTAAAATTTTTTTATGGAGATAATTCATGCAGCAGTAACAATATTACTAAATTAACCATTGATTCATTTATTACTTCTTTTTAAAATTAGTGTATTCTTGTAAAAAATTTTGAAAAAAAAAAAAAAAACTGTATATGAAATTAAATAATTATTTATAAATTTGAATTATGATAATAGATAGTATATAATACTAATATGTGTTCTTACTTAGGTTTTGGAAGGAAAGCTGCAATACCTTGAATTTGCTGGTAACCTTGTCCCAGTCACAAAGTCAGGAGAGCAATTAAGTTTCACATTCCAAGCCTTCAGAGAAAACAGATTACCATTCACAATTCGCGTAAAAGACACACATCAAGAACCCATGGGAAGGGTGGCATTTATGCGAGAACCAAGAGTTGGTCGTGGGGAACCTCCTCAGACACCTATATGTAATCTTAACATTGTGTTACCAGAGGTAATGATTGTATGTTTTCAAAAAGTTATTAGGAATTTTTTATCATTTGATTTATTTTATGTGCCTTTTTGATAAGATCAAAATACATTTTCTTTTATATCTTCATCTTTTAGTTAAAAAAAATAAAGAAGTTATGTTGGTTTTCTTAACATTCATTGATTTTGAAAGCAAATTAATACAGTTTGTCATATTTTATAAGCTAATATGGTGTTAATATATAATATATAATAAGTTAATATGGTGTTTTACAGCTTTTATGTATAAAATTTGTATTATTTCTGCGAGTATTGATCAAGTTTGTTGTATGAAATAAAATCGTTTTGTAATACTAAGAAAAAGAGCTATGTATACATAAATTATTTTTAATTGCATAATTCCTGTACTTCCTAGTTCATTTCAATTTTTTCACTTTTTTCCAATTGTGAATCACTATATTGTTAATAAATTTGTGTTTTATATGTTGCTATTTGTTTTATAATTCATTTATTTACTCCTTGTAGCCGGATCTCACACCTGTATCAGAATTAGTAACATTAGAGAAGAAATATGGATTTGTTCAAGAAACAAGTTTAGGTTGGTAATTTATTTTATGCACTATGGAAATTTTACTACTGTAATTTTGATTTTTCTTTTGTTATTCTTGTCTCCTAAAAAGATTTGTGTGTATTTAAAAAACACAATGTATAATAATTTGTGTAATTTTTACATCTATGATGATAATTTGGAACTTTTCTCTTCCCCTTCCTCTTCTGTAGATTCAAAAATATTTTTCTTGATTGAAATTAATTTAATTAATGAAAGTGCTTATTTTAATATCTCTGTGCAAGTAGTGTATTTTTTTAGAAACATGAATAGATACATATATAATATTTTAATATTTAATTTAAATCAAAATTAATTTTTGAAACCTTAATCTGAATTTATCCCATATTAATGTTATTCTAAAAATATTATCTCGTTTTCTGATCTGATTCCATGTTTTCTACTTAAATAATTCAAGAAAGGCTTTGCAAAGTTGTTTAGTCAGCAATTTCCACTGTATGAGTGATTTGATAAAAGTTGCTGACCTAAACAAATAGTTTTATAAAAAGATCCTTATGTGTTTCCCCTGCTTTGAAAGTCGCATGTGCAGAAATCCATATGAGGAATTTAATAGTCAATAAATACAGTAAACAAGATTTCCCTTATCGAAATAAGCTATTTAAGACCCAGGATAAAATGCTTAAGATCTTTTCCTTCATTCCACGGTTTGTTCTGTGTGTTCATTGCTCCTGCTATACTTAAACAGGTTGTATCCTCATGATGAAATAAAATGACATAAAAACATCAAACGTCTCTTCAATGTCTTCAAACTGCAATCTACTTCCAAAACTTTAAATATTTACATATATATAACAAATTATTAGAAAACAGAACAATCCGAAATGACATTTTTTGTTGTATTTATATGAAGTAATAGTCGAGGAGTAAGTGATAAATTATAATTTTATAGCATCAGGGCTACAGTCAAACTTTAAAGGATTAATAGTTTAGTTCTTTAAGATATATGATCTAGGAAGATCTATGTTATTTTTTTTATCCTTAACAGACAGATGTAAATAAATATAAACAGATATTTACTTTATAACATTTCTGGTTTTTCTGGAATTTATCATTTTCTTTCTTTTAGTAATGATATTAATGAAGTTTGTTTGTTTGCATTTATATGAAATATGTTTGCATTTGGATAATTGGAAACTCTTTCTTGCAGCAAAACCTGAACTTATACACAGAGCTGACTTGCGACTTTCAGACATTGCTAAAGAATTGGGAAATGACTGGATTCCTCTTGCATTACAGCTTGATCTACCAGAATCTGATATCAATTCAATTAGATCTGAAAATCCAAACGATACAACCCAACAGGCACTTGTAATGTTAAGGCACTGGCTGCATAAGTCTGGAAGTAAAGCTACTGGTATGTTGCTTTAACTTTTTTCTCTTTTAAGTGTTTGCTGTTATTTTCTAAATTTAAGGAGAAATGTTTTGTATAAGCTCAGCTTCATAGTGGAATATTATGGAATGGTTTATTTATAATTCAGTCTTCAAAATAAATTGTTTAGAATATAACAGTGCGAAATAAATATAAGTAAAATTTGTTGATTTGTTTTACGAAGCTTTCGAAAGAAGTTTAATCAATAAACATTTTATGGTAACACAAATAATTGCTAATGAAAAATCTTGTTGTAATCTTAAATTCAGATTTCTATGGAAATTTGTTCCAAAATATATAAACTATTTCTAACACTGAAATTTTTATATTCTGGAAATATAAAAAAATATTTCTAGTTTAATAAATATATATTGTATATGGTATATTTGTAAAAACTAGTATAAAATAATTATTTACTTACACTCTGTATAATTTGAATAGAAAAATATTCAACAACCATTGAAATCTTTATTAAAGTATTAAATTTATTAGAATGTTGCCTATACTATTTACTCATTATTCTTATTAAAGAAATCTGTGAAAATCTTTATTTTTAACTTTGAATGCTTTAAAAATATATAAAATTATTAAAAATGCCATTTTATTATCAGACCTATTAAACCATGATTAGTTGGTGTCTATGGTTAATCAAAAATTTATTTTCATCAACTATGCAATTTTAATATTTTTTATACTGAATTGACTTTGTGTATTTAACATAAATATTCTTTTCATTAGCAATCTCTTTTTAGATATTAATTTTAATATTCCTTTTTCGATTTATTACAGGAAACTTGCTAGAAAAAGGACTAAGAAAAATCAACAGAGAAGATATTGTTAATCAGTGTATGTTTAATGTTGAACTGGTAACAGATGACGTAGAAAAGGCAGTTGCTAAAGTTCATTTGGATCAATCAGGTGAAACATCTTGAATAAAATGCTTTTTTTTGTTGTAATTTACTTCAACTAACTTAAAATTATTATGACATTGTAATATAAATTAATAATAGTGCATTTTATTTTGTAGTTAATTTTTATTATTTTTTTTAAGGATTATTAGAAATGATTCTATAAGTTGAAGATATTGTACAATATCTCCGTAATGTGTTTCTTACTTTGAATATCATTCAGTTACTTAAAGATATTGGAGTAATAACATTGGTGATCTTGCATTATGAGAGAGAAAACAATTGTGCTATTTATAATGATATTTTAATCTTGAATTATTTTTTTGTAGTAGAAACAATGCAAATTTCTATTACAATTATATTCCCTTACTAATAAGTTTTAAAACTATTATATTTTATTTAAAATATTCATCAATTATGGAATGAAACATATTTTTATCTTTATTATATTTTTTAATGATCAATAGATTTAATCTGACAGAAAACAAATTAATGTAGAAATACACTGCAATCAATGTATTAATTATACTTAGATAATTTGCATTATTTTAATTTATAGCTGAGTTTTGTGTAGTTAAAGTTTTATATAGTGAATTAAAATATTTAAAATTTTAAAATAACTGAAAAAGATCAAAATTTATTTATGATGTTTATTATTCAATGTTTTGATCAAAATTATGAAAGGACTAGTTTGCTCATGGAAGGACACTTATCACCACAATCAAACACATTTGTTAAAAGTAGTATTTCATTGGCACAAAATGCTCATTATTATTGTTGCTGTATCTTCATGAAATTTTACAGCATTCAGAATATGCTTAGACATATTTTAAAATGTCTTGTTTATTTAGTACTTTTTGTGAATAATCATTTGCACAGCCTGCTTCAGTTTACTTATTAATTATGGAACTAAATATTTTTTTAAAAAAAATTTCGAGCTGTTTATTTTGTTCCTTATTTGAAAACATACTGATATCTCTTTAAATATGAAATAAGAAAACACATTTAAAATTTAAGGTTGGTAATAAAAATCTATGTCCAGAAACTCTCTGTTAAGGAAGAAATAAATGGATACTTTAATGCATAAAAAGAATTTAAATATGCTAAATTAAAA
Source organism: Argiope trifasciata (assembly GCA_026543055.1). NCBI lineage: Eukaryota > Metazoa > Arthropoda > Arachnida > Araneae > Araneidae > Argiope > Argiope trifasciata. The sequence continues at coordinate 189,135 of JAPMOQ010047046.1, forward strand.
AACATATTGAAGATTCTTGCATGATATTTTATATTCTATTTCAATGTCTGAATTCTTTTTCTTTTATAAGGATTTGATACTTTTAAAGAAGAATTAGGCTCATCGAGAGATGCATCATTAAGAAGGGATGCATCTCTTAACGGAACTTTTGATGAACAAGATATCATGAAGGTAAAAGTTGATCATATTTTTAAAATTACAATTCAATTCTTAAAGTTTTATTACCTCTTTTAAATTGAATTTTAAAACTCAGGAATTTTGTATAGTTTTGTTGCATTAAATTTAGAATTTTTACCTTTTCTGTTAAAGCCAAAAATATTAATGGTTAGAATGTGTTATCTCCCCAATTAGATAGATTTTCCATTACTATTAATGTATTTCAGCAATTATCTATTGTATTTTTTTAATCCCCTCCTCCTTTATTTTAAAACATTTTTCTAGGAAGCTGAATCTGCTGCAGAAACAAGTAGTGAAAGCTCTGATAAGGAAGGTCATTTCAGATCTGAAACAAGACATTCAGGTAAACTTGAAATATTATGATTTTAAAGACATTATTATCAGTAATTAACCCCTTAATTTAAATGATGCTGCAGAAGGAAATCTAGATTAGAGAATTTGTTTTTATTTTTCAGACAAAGCTTCTAAAAGAACTGTTGAAGCTGTTTCTCAACCTGCTAATAAGAGTATGTTTATAAACCATTTCCTTTATTTTATAATTTAATAAAGTATCCATCCATATGATGGTGATGTATGTGCTGTGTCTATATAGATTAAATGTTTCAACCCCCCCTTTTTTAATTTTTTAAACATTTGTTTCAAATAAAATTGATAGTTTTTATTGATGTACAAAAATGATCTAGATTTTTATGATCTACAAAAATTTTAATTAAAACTCTGCAACAAGTTCTTCAGGGAAAATTATTGAACTATAAGTTAAAAAAGCAACTTATTTTACAGTATGAAATTGCTCTATTGTTAATCAAATAAAAAAAACTATTATTGTTATTCAGATGAGTTTGATATTGATAATTTAAATATTTTATGATAAATATGTAATCAGATTTGAGAAATATGCGGTTTTTCTAAAATTGAATTTTATGCATAAATTTTAAGTGTTTAATAATAATATATAGTTAAAAATTAATTTATTTTATTATTTAATAAAGTTAGAAGTTCTAAAGTACTTTTCTCTTATTCACTCAAACTCACTCCTCTCCCTTAGAACTGATTTTTATACTTTGTAATATATTTTTTCAACAGTGAAGAAGACATGTTTTTTTCTTCAAAATGTAATTGTAATAATTTTTACAAAAACTACTACTTTTTACAAAAACAAAAACTATAACCTAGATTTTTACAAAATCTAGGTTATATAGATTTACACTTTAAGTTTCTTGTATTCTATGATTTCTAATGAAAAGAATTTCATATAGGTTTTGAAGAAGGTCCAGAAACACTTGTACAAAATATTCCTTCAGCTTTATCTGAAACCTGTCCTCAAAATATGAGCAATGGCCAAGTTTCAGATGCTAGTGTTCACGAAGATGATAAATCAGAACTAACAGCAGCAACTTTGTCTAGTGAAGCAACTGCTGAGATGGAAGTATCTTCTTTAGAAGATAAATCTCAAACTGAAACTCATGTGGAAAAGAAAGGTGATTATATAAATTTATTCATTTCTCCCACCATTTCAAAATTAAATGAAACATAGCTGTACAGCCTTGTATTAAATAAATGTCTTATCTTAAGATTATTTGCTAAATGTAATTTCAAAATTATTTTTAAATTGGAAATTTCGACAAATAAGGGGAAATGTGTACTTATCTTGCCTATTTATAATCAATCGGAAATATGTATTCTGTTTAATTGCTTAATGCAATTGTCTTTCCTTATTCTTTTAACAAGGAATGATAAATTAGAAAAGGGAATGAAATTATCTAATGGGTGATTAGAAGAGAAAAATAAGTAAGGTAAAGTAAAAGATAAAAAGGGATTTAAAAAAAATTATGACAATTATTTTCAGCCTTTAAAAATGCAAAAGAAACCTGAATATATTTTAATGCCAAAACTGCAGCTAAGATTAGCAATTTTTGTGTAAAAAAGTTTGTTAATTCACTTTCTAAAAAACCTATAAGTTTTTTTTTTAAAATAATTTTCTCTTGGGGAGGGGGAGGGCATTTTAATGTCAAAATTGCTTGGAATTTTTGAAGTAAGCATTTTTCTTTCCATCTGTGACATCATTGTTCTTTCTATATGCCCTTAATAAATAGAGAAGACTTGGCATGCTCCCAGATTTATCTAATCTTGTTAGAGGAAACCCTAAAAGTCTGATTTTTTTTTTCCCCCACTGTCACTTATTTCCTGTAACTCTTCACTTCTTTAACTTCAGTTACATGCTCTTCTTGCTGTGCTTAAAGATTGAAATTACATCTGTTGGTAAAATATGTTTCAAATTTTTATTCTAAATTTATTCTGCAATTTTTATTACAATACTTTTTATTACTTTTATTAATCATCTGATTTTAATTTAAGATAATTGATTTGATAATTTTAAACAAAGCATTTAGAAGTTTAAGAGAACATTAAATTGCTTTCATTATTGAGCAAAAAGTATATATGAAAAATTGAGTTCAAAAAATTATGTATATTTATAATCGTAATTTAAAATGCTGACTTCTGTTCAATCTGGTTTGCTTTACATTCATGTTTCGATTTATACCAACCTTTTTAAATAAGAGTTCTGCATAACGGTAATTATTTCCAAAGTAATATTTTATGCTGTTTTTCTCTAATTCCAAATTGTGCTTACTATTGTTTTCTGTTTTCAAACTAAATAGGAAGGAAATACAATTTGTTTTAGATGTAAATTAACTGAAAAATACTAACATGCACTTATTTAATGCAAAAGGCTGAACAGTTCTTTTATTAAATCATTTTCTATTCATCCGATCTTGAAAACTCTGTTCTAAATATTTATTAATATGTTGTATTGTTATTAGTTACTTTTGCATGCTTTTAATTTTTTATGCTTGGTAGACTGATTTTAATCTAGTTAATAGTCTTTCACCTGTATTTTATACTAATCCTTTTATTCCTTGATAATATCTAAATTTATTATTAATTAAAAAGATTTTGTAAAAATGTTAATTTTCAGTTGGATTTGGAGTAAAAGATTTTAATCGAAGCTCATTAAAAAAAACCCTGGTATTTAATTGTTTGCTGAACATGCACTGATATTTCCATATTTTAAATATATAATACGATTTTTGTTATTCAAAGGTCTGTTATATATTATTTATTTAATATAACAGAATTATTATTTTTTTTTGCATTTGAGTATAAATTTGGAGCATAAATCTCTAAAGGATTCATTCATTTGTTTGTTTATGTAAATCAGATTTGTGTTTTATAGGAAATTGATCAAATATGAAGATTTGTGCTTAATATTTTAAGTTTTATTATGCAATTATTTGCATGATTTTTATTTTTATATTACATTAATATAATATGGTTTTGTGTTGTGCCGTAACTCTTTGCCTTTTATTTAGTTATTTTAGGGTCATTGGAAATCGTAGTATTTTTTAATTTTGAAGATTATTAATCCATCTCAATGAATGCTATTAAATCACAACACATACATGTTAGAAGAAATTCATAACTATTGAATTAAAAATAATTTTTACATCATTATGTAATTTTTTTCTATAAAATTGTTGAATATTGGATCTATTTGCAAATCAAATATTCTTTCATGTGATATTAGATAAAATCTTCATGAAAGAGTTAAAAAAAGTTTTAAAAGTGGGTACATTATTATTTTATTATTTTGGTAGAATTTTTAAAACAACATAATTGCATTTTTTTAAGACCTCTTATCACTGAATCAAATTCAACTTCATTTCTTCCATCATCTTAA
>JAPMOQ010047046.1:196612-221190 GCA_026543055.1 Argiope trifasciata
CAAACAGAAAGTAAAGAAAGTGAACCTAAACCAATTCCATCTACTGTTGTTGGTCAGACATTCCTGAAATCATTATTGGAGACTGGGGAAACTCCAATACCTTCATCTGAAAGTAGACATTCTTCAGCTATTCCATCTACTGTTGTTGGACAGGCATTCTTGAAAACTCTTTTGCAGCAGGAAGTTCCTTCAAAGACAGAAGAAAGTACTCCCAAACCAATTCCTTCTTCTGTTGTTGGGCAAACGTTTTTGAAATCTTTACTTTCAGAACCACAAGAAGATACAAGTAGTGCTGAAAAATCTATCCCCGCAACTGTAGTTGGACAAGCATTTTTGAAAACACTCCTTGATCAAGGAGCTGCAACTGGTCAGAAATCAGTTCAAACTACTCCTACTGTGAAATTTCCTTCTGGAGAATCAGTTGCTTTAAAAGAAGTAGAAAAAGAGAAGATAATACCATCAACAGTACTTGGACAAACATTTTTGAAAACCATATTGCAAGAGACTATTGAGAAATCTCCACCTGCAGCAACTGTGCCTTTATCTGAATCGGCCCAGGTGCCATCATCTGAAGCCATACCAGCTTCTGTTGTTGGTTCAATTTTTCTGAAAACACTTGTTGATCAGACTAAAGAAATTGAAAATCCTTCTCAATCGGAAAAGCAAAAACCATTACCTGCTAGCGTGATTGGGCAAGCCTTTTTGAAAACACTTTGTATGGATGTTGAATCTACATCTAAACCTACAAGCATTTCTGGAGATCAAGGATTTTCAGGAAATGCAACAGAAGTTAGTAAGTGCCATGAAAAAGATTCCTTAAATGGGCATAGTCATGATTCCTTTCAAAATGGACATAGTACTGAAATTACATCCAGTTCTACATCAGTTCATATGATGGATGTTACTTCCCTATCAGAAATAGAAGAACAGAACCCAATCATTCCTCCACCACCAGAATTTTCAGGCTCTGATATTCTGCAAAATCTCACTTCTGAAACTCCTGGAACTTCTGCTGATGTTGCCTCAGGAATTATTGGTGAACTTTTGAATTACACTAAAATGATGCATTCAGTTATTGAAAGTATGCAAGATACCTCCCAACCACAATCACCACCTGCTGCCAAAAAGGAACCAGGCAGTTAAGACTTAATAGTAGCAGTACTGAAGAGAAAGACCTATGTTTTTTGAAATACAAAGTTTTCTTGATTTAAGTAAAGTTCTTTAAACATTTGTTTATAATGTATATATGTACATGAGCAAACTATCAGTTTGCTTACAATTAATTCAATAATTATTAATAAATTTAGTTTTAAAAATAACTTTGAGTACTTTTGTGTGTATTGTTTGAAATTTCATATTTGATGCTATTTATTCCTATTAAGCTGAAAGTGAAATTATTTTTATAGATAGTTTTTTTCTTACTTTTTAATAATTTATTTCATAGAAAATTCAAGCATTTAAAAAGATTTGTTTTCTAATTAATTGGAAAGTATAAATAAATTCCAAGAAAACACTTTCAACTTTTACAATTAAGGTAATATATTTTCTTGTGTATATTTCAAGAGGTAGGTAAAAGTTTTGAAAACCAAACTTTTAATTTTCATTTTATCAAGAAAAATAGAACTTCAACTTTTCAGCTGATATGTTAGATTATTGTTGTGAAACAAAATATTATTCTTTTTATGCATTTGAATAAATTTACAGAAACTGATGTAGAATAATATGATTAGTACCTTACTTGTTGTGGGTATGAAAGAATGAATGATGGAAGGTATTTCAGATTATTCTGTGTTTCGTTATTACTATATCCTTAATGCCACTCGAACACATTTCTTGTTGAATTATCATTCAGTTTTAGTATTTTACATTTAATATTTGAAATATTCTATGAAATCATAATAAATGTATCCTGAACAAAACTCATCACCTCAGGCTGAGATAATATTTTTACTCTCTTGATTTTTGCATATTACATTACCAAATTTGTTTTAAACAATTGTCTGCTAACATATAAGGTATTGAAATCTTCAAACAAAATAATATTTATTTCCCCCCCCTCTCTTCTCATGAATGGCATAATGATAATTAATACATCATTTAGTTTTTTTTAATGCTATGAATGTTTTAAACCATTCTAATTTCATCAATTTTGAACGCAACTTAATAATTGGAAATTAAAGACCTAACTGTCTAATTCACGATTCAAAATTCACTGATGATATATAATCTGTTTAAAGCTGTATAAGTTAGTGTTTGAGATAATTTAAATCCCGATTTAAATTTGGTAATGCAATTACTATTATTGCTGGTTAGTTACTTGAACATTTTTTAAAAGATTTGACTTATTAGTTAAAAGTTAAAAAATCATTAATAAAAAATTAGATACAAAAGATGTATGAAGCTTGCTGTTTGAAATATAGTGAATTTCATTTAATATTTTCTTGGCTTATTTTTAATTGAATTTTTTTTTCTTAAAATTGTTGACTGAAACAACACACAAAAACCCTATTTTCATATGTGAAACACAACTTGATAAGTTGAATGGTTCCATTACATACTTGATTTGAACAATAATATTTTAACAGTGCAAAATTTACTACTAACTGAGGGGACTATTATTAAACTTTGAATCATTATAATGCTCACACCTTAAAATCCAAATGATTGATATGTGGGGATATACTTTTTATTTTTGAAGCATATGTATTCTTTTGTCAAATAATTAAAAATAAAAATTCAAATTTTATCATTTTTAGAATTTTTAATTGTTGAGAAATTTGACGTTTTTGTAGGATTTCTGCAATTTACCTATAGAATTTTCTCTATTGTGTCATTTATTTGTTCTTGTCATATGTAAGGATGTTGACCATTTGGTAACATAACATATACATAAAAATAAAGAAATATAGTCACATTTTTGTGTATTGACATTTTGTTGCATTCAAATGTTTGAGTATTGCTGTTTAGAAAAATTGCTTAGTGGCTAGACAATAGAGATGATTCATATTCTTTGTTTAATTCACTGTAAACCTTTAGAATAGTTTGTGTTCCCCTTATTTCCCATATTCTAGTGTAGTGTGACGAATTTAATTCTGTATATAAATTATATTTTTCAATAAAATTCCATTAATTTCTTTTAAAGAAATGTGCCAATGCAGTGAATAATTCATTTTTCCTAATTATCGTGTAACACTTAACAGCATCTAAAGCAAGAATGGTGTATTTCCTTCCTTCGAACTGGAAACATAAATTTCTTAATTTAATTTTTTTAATTATTTTAGATTCTGTGAGGAATTAGATTCAGGTGTGCGATTGCTGTCCACTATAGTGTGTATTTGATATCATTTATATAAGAAGTGTAATTGATTCAGGCCATCTATCAAAATGATGGAAACAGAAGACGTATTAACTGAGTCTGCTATAGAATCTGAGGATTTGCTTATGTCTGATGACGATTTTGCTAAAAATGAGGAACCGAAAACTGTGGCTGTTCTCAGTATAGATTATAATAGTCGTCTTACTTCTGATACCTCTTTTATGAATCCAAGTGGGAGTTCATATTTAAATTTGTATGAAAAGGAAAATAATACTGCTTTTTTCAGTGCAAACGATGATATCCTTGCTGAGGCTACTTGCGAAGAGTTAGAACTTTCTGATGATGATATTCCATATTCTAAATCCCTGCAGAAGATAAATCTTGATGATGTATCTTGCTTTGGAATAAATACATCTATGAATTCTGATTCTACATTTCACCAGTCTAGTACTGTTTTTAAAGATGAATGTCCAACAGATGCTGAATATTTGTCCGAAGATGACAGCGATTTTAAGGCTTTTAACAAGTCAACTAATTGTCGGAGGAGATTATCTGGTGGCTTATCTCTTTTAAATAATACACCTCCTATTCATGATAAACTAAAACAAGGCTCAGTAAGTATTGCAAAGTCATTTTCTAACTCAATTTTAATGAAAAATATCTCATTAATATCTGCTGATGAAAAGCAGGCACCTTTAATGACTTGTTTAGAGTTTTTAAAATCTGAAATTTCTGATGAAGAACATTCTGATGAAGTACTAACTGACATTGAAGAATATTCATTGAACTCAGATGATGATAAAGTAACTGCTCAAGTACCTATTCATAATTTGTCTGAGATGTCTCTCAATAAGTCTAAATGTTGCGATACAACTACTTTTGATAATGCACTTAGATATGGTGATATGCAGCAGTATGGTTCTTCTGAAAACCTTCTAAGAAGATCTTCTTTGACTGAGGAATTATTCTCGGAAGAAGAAACTAATAATGTAGAAAATGAAAATGGGAATGTTTTGTATAAGCGAAATATTAAAAAACTATCTAATGCTGAGGAATTTGCTAATGATTGTCTTACGGATGAAGAATCGATTGACTTAGACAATAAAGGTCAGTAGAAGAATGCAAAAAAACAAACATATTTTTAAACTTATATTTTGTGTTCAGTTTTCTGCTGTTAAAATTTTTTTAATTAAAAAAGTTAATTGTGATGTTGAAAAATTAATGGAGTATAAGCATTTGGTGTCTATATTTAGATGATTTATTTAAAGATGAATTTATAGAAAAAAAAATGTGAAATTTTTTTATTGAAATGATATGAAAACGAATTTCTGTATCTTTTTAAAGTAATATTAATGTAATTTTTATTGTTTAATATATATGTAATATTTTTTTATTTAATTTTTATGTATAAACTCATTTAATGTATCTTCATGATTTTTAAATATGAGTTTTTAAATAAATAATGAACCCTATTAAATTATTGCTTTTTTTAGTATTACACAACAGATTTTGTATTTTTGAAACCAGAGGCAAGTATTTTCTTTCTTCATAATCTTATATTTAATTTTTTTTTGAATTTCATTTAATTCTATTCTCTAGAATGGACTGAAACTGATGAATCTGGCTGTGTGAGACAAGTTACAGTAGTCAAAACTGAAACTTCAATAAATTTTGAAGGTGATGGTGAGTTTTTAATAGCATGCTCTCTGCGGCATTTGTGTATTTATTTATATGTTTTTTAGTTCAGATTTTTACATTTGCACTTTATTTTGGCATGATAATTAGTTGATGTGATTTATTATGTTGGTCATGAGTAAAAATATATTTATTTAAAAGCAAGGCATTTGAATATTTTTAGTTTCATTATTTGTCCTTTTTGTGTCTTAAGGCATTTTCTTTCTTTTGTTTATAGGAATTTTTTTTTTCTAAGCTGTTTTTGAATGAAACCTGTCTAAAATAACTGAGACAGTAAAAAAACAAAAACAAAAAAACAAGTTTAACCCTGTGTGCAAGTCACCAGGTTTAAATTTTCAAAATAGATACTGATAGTATGTTTAAGTTTTGGTTGAAATCTGTACAGATAATCATTATTTTAAGTTTAATCGGCTAATTGAATTTAAAAGTTACTTGAAAAATGTTATTGCATTAAGACCAATAATACAATGATGTTCTTCTACTGTACAGTTCATTTTATTTGCTTTTGCCCATTAAAAAAAATTAATAAATTTGATGTTTTGGAGAAGATTTAAAGTTTATGGATTTTTTTTAAAAAAGAGTTTTTAAAGGAAAAATCTCTTATCACTTTTAAATAAGTACTTGCATCCATTAAATAGATTGTACTATAGAGACAATCAGCATTATTTATGATTTTTTTAAAAAAAATTCAGTGTTATGCTTGTTTTATTTAGAAAGCTTATTTCAGTGTTTGGATTGCTATGCTAAAAAAGAATGCAATATATATGTTTTTATTATTTTATAAATTTCAGATGTGTTTCAAATTGCAAAATTATGCAATTGATGCCTGTATTTTTTTTCGGTTCTATATTAAAGCACATGTGCCTTATTAGATATGTTTTAATTATGTTTTACAAAAGTGATTTTGATATTCTGGGAAAATATTGGTCTGCATGGTAAATTTACAGTTGTGTAAAAAAGAGTTTGCATGATTAAGTATTATATGTATTATTATTTTCAAAGTTTTATTGATAAAAATTTGCATGGTCGTATGAATTCTGTTTCTGAATGAAAAACTGCAAGTCAAGAGGAATATTTGATATCATTATGACAGTGAAAACATATTTTAGTTCATTTTTGCTGCATGGAAATGCTAGCACAAACAAAAGCTTGTGTGCACATTCTCATTCTGTAAATTGACTTTTTTTCCATCAAAATATGTATGCTCCTAAAACCAGATGCTGTCAAGTCACTAAGGAAGGTACCTGAGAAGAATGGATCTGACTCAGACAGGAAGGGTTCCACAGATTCGGAGCAAGATGACTTGAGCTTCACTGAAAAAAAAAGTTATTTTCAGAGACTTTCCCTGACAACTGACACATTACCATCTACTGACAAGTGGACTCGTGACGTATCTCTTGATGATTTGCCGATGGCTGAAGGAGAGATAGTACAGGAACAAATTAGTTTTGAAGACAAATTAAAAATGTTTGAGCCTGATGAGGGTAATCGAAAGAAAATTCAGAAGAGAGAGAAACAAGAACAACCTACTGTATACCATTATGATTTTACAAAAGGCTCCAAGGTTAAACCTGTTGCTACAGAGTATGTAGTCTCAGAACTGGAGAAAGCTGAAGAAATTGTTAAGCAAGTGAGTGAGGAAATCAGTGTTGAAGAGAACCGCCTGAATGATTCTATGTTTAGTGTAGGTGATAAAGTGGAGCCTGATTTGAATTCAGCTATCACTTTGGAGAAGGTTGAACAAGAAGTGTATTCTCTCTTGGCTGAAGTAGACAAAGAAGAAAAAGAACTATCAAAAAGCTCAGATATAATTGAAGATGGTACTTCTCCCATTAGCTCTTTGGGTGTGGGTAAAATTATGGGAGATGAATCTATCGAGTCTGAGACAAAACAGAAGGATAAAGCAATTCTTGATTTAGAACATTTAGAAATGGTTGCAACATTAAGTACTGAAAGAATTGTAGCAGAAGATAGTTCTGAGCCTGATATAGAAGTTGAGGGTGAGGAATTGTACTTATATTGCTCATTGCAATTTTTTAAAAATTTATTTTATTTGTTATGAATTATAATAATATCTTTAAACTGTCACTTTTTGAAATTGGATAGAATTTTTAGCTTTTATGATTGAACATTTTTCTCAAATGAATCAGCTTGGGAAAAGCAGTAAACTTTCAAAGTGCTAATTTTATACAATCCAGTGATAAAAAGAATTGGATGCCAAATAGCAATAATAAAGGTGACCACATAAAAAAATACCAATGCATATTTCTACATTTCATACTAAAGTTATTAAAAGATGAAATTGAATGTTTGAAATTACATATTAAGTTGTACATAATCAAAATAAAATGTGACTTAAAATTTGAAAATTTAGGAAAAAATATAAATAATATTAGTAAACATGCAAAACATCGAAAGGTTGCTGCTTTATTCATCAAGTAATGTCACTATTTTCATGAATTTTTTGCAGAATAAGTTATATATTTTTTAGTTTTTAGATTAGTTGGTATTTTCATTTAGTTTAAAATAAAATTTTCTATCAAATTAACTTAAATTCATCTAACAAAATAGCTTTTGTGTAACAAATAATTTTGTAATAAAATTCTTAGAGAAGATTAAAAAAAAAAAAAAAAGGTGATAGATAATCATTTTTTAATGCTGTGTTAAAAAGTTAATTTAGTGCATAAAATGAAAGAGTGAAATTTAATTATTTGTGGGAACTATATTTAGCATTATAAAACTTTGCATTACAAACTAGCAGTAAGATTTCTATGCATTAATTTCTGTAATAATAAAATTGGTATAGAATTTAATTTAAAAAATGTTTCCATTTAAAATATTTTACTTTATGTTATGATTATTCTATAAATATATTATTTTATTGAGTATTGCTTTGTTATTTTGGTGTTTTGCATCAAAAATCATATGTTGGGGGTAAATTTGATGAGCATTATCTCTTAATGCTCATTTATTAATTTAGAGGAATTTAATGCATAGCTTTTTTTAAAAAAAAGTCTTCATTATTACTAAAAGTATTTATAAATTTAGTAAATTTGATTCAAATTTAGTTCATAGGTACTAAAAATTTAATTTATCATTTTGATGTGTGTTTTAAAATTTTGATGAGATAACATTACATACATAGAACGATATTTAGATGCTAAAAAAACAAATGTTTGAAAACTAATTTATTTATATTCATTAATATTTATGAATGTTGTTAAAATTAAGTTAAACTGTTGATGGCAATTTAATTAAAACATTATTAATTATTGTAAATTTTAATTAATCATGAAATAGTCAAATATCTATAATGATGGAACATTTTAAATTTTATCTTTTGACAATAACATGCTTTGGAAAATCCAGAGAGTAATTTTATTTAAGTTTTCCCTATTAATATTTATTTTATTTCAGTGCAAACTATTTACCTTTTGATTATTATTTTATTTATTGCTTTTTAGTAGAAAATGAATTATTTTTCAATTTTATTATGTTATTGACTTTTTAAAAAAAAGTAAAGTAAAATTAGTACTTTATCTCAGGATTTATCCATAATATCCTAATTTCTGCTCATTCAATATATTTAGAAACAAAATGTTTGTCCACTGTTAGTAACCAATCTCACACTTTTTATTTTTGAATGCCATTTTTTTTTTTTGATGAATCAGTTAAATTTTGATATACTTAACTGCATGCAGATTAATAGAATGATTTTTTTAATCCTTCATTTATTATTATTGTGAATTTATGATATTAGTTTGTTGCCATCCTTTGACTTTTAAAATTATTCAGATTAGTTAAATAAAATTAGCATAATTTCAAGATTGTATCTTTTATTGGTATTTCTCTTCATTAATTTGAATTGATTATCAATATTGACATCAATGTTAATTAAATCTAAAAATAAGGAGAGAAATGCCCCAAAACTAAAATTCAAAATATGTTGATTGATTTATTTCCTAAAGTTACATAATATCCTTTTATATTCACTGTGTTTAATACTCTTCAGTAGATTGGGATTTAAAAAAAATAAGTTTTTGAGCTGAAATTCCTTTTGTTATTTTTAAGCATTTAAATTTCAAATATAGTTCTTTTCTACTGTTGGATTTGAAGTAATAATTTGGTTTATATCATGAGGAGAAATTCATTAATACAAAAACAGTTAAGATTAATTCAAATTTTTACATTTTGCTTTAACTGTCAAACATTCAGTTTCAGTCAGAATTATTAGTTTAAATTGTTAAGAAACAATTTTAGAACCTTTGAAAATGTAGCAGAAAATTATATCTTAAAAATTAGTCTTTTTAAAGTACTATTGTCAATTTACTTATTTCCAGTTTCTATTTTTTAGGAATTAAAAGGTTTAACACTTTAAAATCTTTTTTTTTAAAAGTGAATTTTATCTTATAACTCAAGAGAACAGGAGTATGAAGAAAAATAATTTGTCTAAATTTAAATTGAGGAAAAAAATTTTAACCTGAGGAAAAGAAAAAAAGACCAGTTTGTTGTTTAAATTTTGATTATCTAAAACTTATAATTAAAGCAAACAATTTTCTCGAATGTTTCCAGTCTTTTTATTAAAATCTTCATCTAGAATAATTCATCAATTATTTGAATTATCAGTTTGCTGTGTTATTAGAATTTAGCTTCCATCATTTAAAATATGGTATTCTATTCAAAATAATATGTGTTGGGATCAGTTTTATTTTCTTGCAGTATTACCATGCATCACATTGAGGAAATTTGAAAATTCTCATAACTTTTATATTTAGAAATCTTACTTCTGATGCAATTCAATTGATATGATCTATTAAAAAAATTCAAATGAAGATGATAGAGCTTTTATATTAAAATTTTATGTCAGAGATTAGGAGAAAATGGATTTTTAATATTCAATTTCTTCTGGTTATTTTTAATATGTAGAGGTATTGCTTCTAAAAAATTTGTGACAAAATTATCAAGAACAAATTACTCGAAATCCAATAAGCAACATTTGCAAATAGTCTGCTTTATTTTAATAATTTGTATAGTTCCACTGTATCAAATAAAATTTCAGTTACATTGAATTTTCGGTAATTATTTATACAAGTTATTGCAAAGTTGCCAAAGCCCATTATTTTGGATACCCCTTAAATCTTTTGAAAAATTGAGTGATAATTAATTTCATCTTTTTAAAAATGCATTGACCAGCATATAGTTATATCTACATTTATTCTTGAAATTTGCTATAATATTTTTAAACATGTAATTTGAATTCAACTTGTGCTAATTTTAAAATTATTGTATATATATATTTTTCATTATGGATTTGCTTTATATTTACTAATTTTTTTAAAGTTTAAATTTATTTTCTATATCTTTTGGGAAATTTTCAGTTTAATTTTAATCCTTAAGAAAAACAACTTAAAACCAATATAATTTTATGAAAATGATCTCTCAGATTAGGAAAGACCTTATTTAAACAATAGATCGATTTTACTCAAATTGTACCATTTTATAATTTAGTGTTTTATGAATAAATGTTTTTACTATCTAAATTCTCCCATATTGTAATTTTTTCAAAAAATTATTTAACTGCATCCTGTATTATTTAATTAATTCATTCATTTATTTATAAATAAATATTTCCTTTCACAACTAAAATGATCTATTGATTTGCTTAGGAACCAATTAAGATTATTTCAGCTACCTAGTTATAGTTTCATAGTAAGTTTAGAAAAATATAACTTCAAAATAATTTTAACAATTTTTGTATCAAATGTAAATTTTATAGGTTTTTTTTTTAAAGGCTACTATGCCATTATAACATTGTGATGCAAAACCTGTTCATAAATGCTTTGCAGTTTTTTTTTTTTTAAATATGAATATATCAATGCTTGAGATATGCATATTTTTCAGTAACATTTCAAGACTTTTTTAAACATTTATTGTTATTTTTATTATTCGTTGTTTATTTTTATTTTCAGCACTGTTCTTAAATATGTTGCTCAGTTATTATTTTTATCATACTTCCCATATTTCAGAGTGTTGAATCTTTTTGAATGTAATAAATATTTGTGAAAATAATTTGACATTTTCATATATTATGTGATTTTTTATAGCTAAAAAATCACATCTATAAATTTTAAAATGTGTTATTTTAGTTTTTAAAATTTGTCTCATTTAAATAAAATATTTGCCATAAATTTATGTCAAAATATTCTTTAATATGCATGTATGAAATTTTCCGATGAAAGTTTTAATTTATGGATTCTAATTTTTTAATGGGAAGTCTGAATTTTTGTTTCAAATTTATAATATTACTGATTATTATTAAATTATTGTGAAGTCTTATGAAAATTTTGTTTAGTTTATTTTGTGGACAGAATTTACTTTTCTTTATAGCCTAACTGATTTAGAATTTTCTGTTATTTTTTTCCCTTGGAATGTATTTAAAAGTATATTTTCTTTTCTTTGAGCCAGCATCTTGATATTTAATTGCTTTTTCTTTTTTTTTATTGTGTATAAAGAATGTCTATAATTTGTGAAGTATATTTCGTTTAGTTTGGTTTTAATTAAAAGTAATTGTGTATCGTTTTTCTCTTCTCTTCTATCTTTTGTTGATCATAAAATATTTTTCTATCAATGTGCACGCAAACTTTGAAACTTTTCGAAAGTACAATATTTGTTAAAATGTCTCAGATTGTTTTTGTAAATTGATGAAAAATTTGTTTGTGTCGTATAATTCTTCTGTTTGATTTTATCTAGTTTTAAATTTTCTGTGCATGATTCATAGTCTCTGTTTATAGTTTTCTAGATTGCAGGATTTCTTTCCTTTTGGATGCAGCATGCTTCTTACTACTAGATTTGTTTGGCACATGCTTCTCTATCCTGTCTTTGAAAACGCATGCAGTGAAATTTTTTGCAAAATTTTTCTTACTAACTTATATTTACTACAAATTTTAGAGAAAGCAACACCAGCACAAGTTCATCCTGTTGAAGAAACGCTTGAACCTAGAAATTTGGATCATATCAAAGACACCCATGTATATTCTGAATATGAAGATGAAACTTTCAGAAAAATGAGCGTCGAATTATGTAGAAAGGATGAATTGCATGAAGCTATAAAACTGGATGAAGACGACAGCTTCGAGGGTAGACCAGATGGAGACAGGCCATCAAACCTTGCAACAATTTCCTCTGTGGTTGATAACCTTATCAAGTCAGAGATTCTACAAGAGGAAATAGACCAATCAATTGAAGAAAGCCCTCTCGAAGTGAAACAAATTGTTGAAGATCTACAGAAAATTTCTGATTCTGAAGACCATAAATGTAATGTTTATAAGCAAATCAGAACTGAAATTTTCTCACAAGAATTGGGGGCCGATATAGAAAGTGGTTCTCCTGAAAGGAAGGAACTGGGAGCTTTTTCTTTGAAAAAGTCTGATAGCCTCAGTGATATTTCAGGAGAAAAACTTGAACAAGAACCATCTGCTTCTTCTGAATATGGAATTAAGGACACTTTTGATGACACAGATTCATACCCACGAGCGTTTCATAAATCAATATCGCCTCAGATTTCGGAAGATAGTTGTGGGCACACTGATGACATTTCTTCAGAAGGTGTAGTTGTTGAACCTGATGAGCACTTAGTGGATTACGAAGAAGCAAAAGATGAACATTCTTTAACTGAGCAGCTCCAAGCTCTTGCATCTGATTCTAAAAATTTGCTTACTGATCCTTTGCAATCATTGGATTTCGGAACTCATGAATTTGATCACATATCTTCTGGAATGAGCAGCAGTTTATCTGATTTAGAAGTTCATCGCAGAGCTAAAGATATAACTTATTCTAGGCATGATAAAAAAGAAATTAGATCATTGAAATCTACCAAACAAGTATCTACTATCGAAGAACATTCGTCTATTGAATCTTGTGATTCTCCTCAAGATTTAGGATTGCATGATCTTCCTGAAAAGTACGACACTAAAAATGATTCAGATGAAGACGATGACAACGATGAAGATGGCAAAGGAATTATTGCCATAAAAACATGCGACGTTGTAAAAGATGATGCTTTAAAACAAGTTTCTGAAGATATAAAACAAAAAACTTCGCCCGAAGATGAGAAATTGTCTGGTTTGCCAACAGATTCTGATATTGAACCGAGTTTATTGCAAAGGCATTCAGATAGCACACCGGAAACTTCTAAAATGTCGCGATCGGATAGTAAATCTTCTCATAGTAAGAAAAGCGATTCAGATGCAGAAGGATCTAAAATTGATAGTGCTGGAGAGTCATCAGGCAAACGAAAAGAAGAATCTTGTTCTAGTTCTGGAGATACTGAAAGTCCATATTATTCGGTTGAAACGTCCGATAGTGGACGAACGCCACGAAGTACGCCTGCTGCTAGTCGACCCTGCTCCTCTGAATTCGATATTAACGTTTTTAGCGGCCACGGATCAGAATATGAAACATGCGTTACATCTCAAGAGGCATCAGGTGAAGCTTCTGGATCTTATGCAACTGCAGTTTCATCGCAAGAAATATCATATGCAACGGCATGCTCATCATTTAGCCACAGCTCTAGGGAATCTGCTTATTCAGTAGACTCCGAGAGCTCTGGTCATCTTGCTAGCGTAGAAGTTTCGTCTGAAGCCAGTGAAACTCTTGTACCGTCTGCACAAGAAATGGAATTGGAATTTGCGCCAGATTTGGAAATGCCAGTTTTAGATGAAGAGCCTGCCGTAGATGATTCAGTTAGAGAACCTTATGATATGGATATACCTGAAGCAATAATTAGAGGGGGTATTGAAATGCCTTTCATGACGAGTTGGGATTTCCCTGAACCTGTTGAAAATGAAAAAATGAAACAGCTACCTCAGCAGTGGAAGTGGCAGTTTGCTGCAGAATCTGAAGTTTCTGACAAATTTGAAGTTCTCGAAAGTGATGATACTGTTGAAGATTCTAAATTTATAAAGGCTTCTGTTGCTGACACACAGCAGGAAAATTCTTGTGCCAATAAAGTAAAGAGTGAAGATACAAAACATTTTTATCCACAAGTAGGTAGTTCGTTTCCTCATAGTGGACCATCTCATAGAAGGTCTGTTAGTTCTGTTGTTGATATAATTCCGGATAAAGAGCATATCGAACCAATTCCTATACCATTAGAAGAAGAGCAGCTTTCTGTATCTGAAAGTTCTGCAACTCACAGCGAACAAACTTGGCAGACATCTAGTATAGATACTGCAGTTCAACTTTCTTCTTCCCATGCTCCAGCAAGTGATGCATCCAATGTTATGCTGGATTCATTTCAAGAAACGCCTCCTGAAAAAGAGCTTACCGCGGAATTGGACCATTCTTCTAATCAAGATTCTTCTTATTTGCAGCTAAATGGCCCAATCGAAGTTGATTATAACCCAGATTATGACAATCCTGATGCAGATTCAGAGCTTAATCAGAACCAGTCGTCAAATGCTTATGAAGCTGAAGGATTGCAGTTTGATCTTGAAATGGAAGGTGCGTTAGCTATGAACAGTAATGCAGGTGAATCTCATTCCAATGTTCTTGCAGATTCTGAAAACGTCCAGTTTGAACATGGGAACAATCAGAGTTTGATAGTTGATAATCAGTGTGCACAGTTGTCAGGTGATTATGAGTCTCCAAGCGCTGTAGATGCTGATAAACCTGAAGCACAGCAACAACAATCCTTAAGTTTTAGAAATTATGAGCTTCGAGAATCAGAATCCCGTGTGTGTTCAGATCTTACTAGTTATCTACCCGAAAGTGATCAATGTGAGTTATTGCCTGAAGGAGTGGAATCATTACCTCCTAGTTTTGAAAGTGAAATTAATATTCCATGTGCCGAATCTGTTAGTAGTAGTGAAGGAGTATCAAATCTAGAAACAAGATCAAATCTATTATCCGATCTGGTAAATACAGATTCTCTTGAAAAAGCTGACGCTGTTGATACATCTCCTGAAGATGAGCGTTATGACTATAAATCTATGAAGCCTATCACTAAATCGCCTAAGGAAGAAAATTCTGACATTTTAAATCCAGAATCAGATTACGCATCTCAACAATTTGCTTCAAAATATGATGAAGTACCTGGAACGGATTTATATACGCATCAGGAAGAGGAAGAATTTGATATAAGAGAAACATATCTTAGTCCTATTCCCTCAGTTGAGGAGGATAAACAGAGTACTCCTAGTTCCGAGGCATTTCATGGTAGACGATTTTTTCCTAGAAGTGGCGATACTTCTGCTGCATCCTCACTTCAAGAATTTGAGAGACTTGAAGCAGAGATAGCTGCTG
The DNA here is from genome assembly GCA_026543055.1 of Argiope trifasciata. Taxonomy (NCBI): domain Eukaryota; kingdom Metazoa; phylum Arthropoda; class Arachnida; order Araneae; family Araneidae; genus Argiope; species Argiope trifasciata. The sequence goes on from JAPMOQ010047046.1 coordinate 211,926, forward strand.
GAAGAATCAGCCGTTCATCTATCGACTCTAGTGAGAAAGTAGTTGTTACAAAAAGTGGTGAGCATGATGATGTATCCATGTCTTCCTTGACTGAGTTTGAAAAACTTGAAAAGGAATTTACCGAAGCAATAATTGATAATAAAACTGCTGGTGAAGATATAATGATGTTATCCGAAATAGAAGAAGGACTCGAAAGCCAATGTTCTGATGCCATTGAAATTTTACATGAATTACAAGAGCACGAAGGCTCAGACTCTTCTGAGTATGAGCGTCGAAGAGTTGATATAGAAGAAGTGATTAAAGTCGCACAAGTCAATGTAGAAAGGTTTCAGGAGGAAACTGTATCAGAAGGTGCTACTTCTGAAGAATGCACCACAGTGCTTGTAAAAGTTTTATCTGACGCTCAGGATTCATCAGAATTGACAAAACTCTCTAGCAAAGAGGATGGTAACACTGATTTTGAGGAATCTGAAAATTTACCACTCACTTTAGAAAACGATAGCACTACTGGCGGTCATGACTCAAGTTCTAGTGGTGAGAAAATTTGTGGGAATGAGAAATTAGATTGTATGGTATCCAGCACAGATTCAATGGATCCTAGTAGCTCTACGGCGACGCATGCCACCTACCAGTTCGAAACCGACTCTGTAATGTCATCGAGCCTCAATAGTGCTCAGGCTTCTGGTGAAGAGTGCACTATGGTCTCCAGCACTGACACTTTAGAGCCGGAACCTAAAATAACCTATTCTCATGGGGATTCAGAGACTGAGGAGAAAACTCATCTCTGCAGTAGAACTGAGGAAACCATAGCTCTTAGCAGTAAAGGAGCTTTAGAGTACAAGTTGAAGGAATTACAAAGTACTAACGGAGCAAAACAGCAAATGGAGATGTTTCTCTCAAAATTAACTGATGAATCTGTATTGATGGATGATTTTACTTCTCATTCATTTCCAGATATTCTTGATGAATCGGAACAGCATACAGCACCTGACGATTTTACACAGACCTTTGAAGCCGCCCATGGAGTTAGTTCGTCAGGTAGTTGAAACAGTTGTGCACCACATATGTTGTAAAGAAAATGATTACATGCATTGGACGCTGGATGTTTTGTGTTCAAACTTGATATAATGCTTGATTGCTTTTTAGTTCAACTGCAACCTTTATTCTCCCTAGCAGTCTCCTGCAAAGCTTGCTCTGTTTTATCTATTCATTTATGCATGCTTTTTTTTACCCCCTGTAAATTTTATTCAGAAAAAAATGAATGACATTTTTATTTTTTTATTCTCCAATTATTGTACGGAATGAAATGCACTATGTTTTTTTATTATTTCGTTTTTTAAATTACAAAATCAAAGCATTGTTAGTTTTATTTTTATTTTTAAATGTCATGCAAGATATGCAAAAATTGTGTGAAAATGTCCCACCTTTTTTCTGTGAAGTGTGTCATGTTTCTGGTTATTTACTTATTGTGTATTTGATGCACATTTTTTCACTTAAATGCTGTATTTTAAAAGGTTTTATAATAAATACATATTTATATGTCGTAAAGGGAATGCCTTGCTTTTATTGTTTTGCATGTTTTAGTTATCGATGTTTAGATTCTTTTATTATTTATCGTTTTATTATTTTTCTGTGTATATGTGGCAAGTATGAGAATTTGTGCTTCTCTTACAACAGTAAAATCTGTATAACTTCGAAGATTCTGTTCCCTTAAAAGCTTCCCCTTAAATCCAGTTTTGTTGTAAGAAAAGAAACAGAATTCGTTTGTTTGTACAATGCATTTTACAAGTGACATTTGCAAGATTGTGTTAGGCCGTTAAATGTCGTGTTATGTAAATGTTGTCATTTTTAAAAACTTTTTTTATATATGCATTGAATTATTTTGTTTATGCAAGCATTTGTATAAGTGTAAAAGCGTGTTTTATAATAAATAGTCCATTTAGTTTGCAATCAAAATTTAATCTTTCTAAAATACTTTAAACACATATAGAAGAGAGTTTTTGAAAAGTAACATTCTTTTTAATGAGAAATCAAAAAATGCTTGGGATTGAATCACTGTTGAAATACAGTCCATTTCTCACTAAGCTATTTAATGCATTGACAAATTGAATTACAATTCTTATTTAGCTTGATTTAGTTAATTAACTAATTTATAATTTGATTTCTGTAAAACGTGCCTTTATTTATATAATATATCCCAGCGGAAATATTATAGCAGATTATATAATTTTATTCGCTTTAGTTTCTTACTTGTATTGAAATAGAACAAGTTTTATTTACTTAGTATGCATCATAAAAATATATTAATGGGAAGATTTTTTCTGTATATTAATTAAAGCTGTTGTATTTTGCATTATTACGTTTGAAATTAATCTAATGTTAAATTAAAAAAATTTGAATTTAAAAAAAAATGATTTTTTTAAAAGATTTTTTGATTTGGCTTTTTCAAACTTTATACAAACTGTATGGAATATTATTATTACAAATATGAAATAGCTAATGTTAAGTATAAGTGATAAAAATAGAAAATATCGATTTACAAAATCATTAAAATATTAGAATTGGCAATAGTTACTTAAAAAAGTGATTAACATAATTTTACAATGTGCATTTAATATAAAATCAGTTCACTGCACTGTATTTTTAAATATTTATAACTAGTGTTGAAAACATTTTTTTAATAATAGCAACACAAATTCTGAATACTTAATAATCAATATTTTTTCTTTCTATATTGATAGTAATTCAGTGGGAGCTATCCATTGAGCCATAAACATCATTCAGAGTTTGATCCTCTGAATTCAGATAATTTTTTTTTTCATTATGATTAAAAATTAATTAAAAATAGAGGCATAGTTGCTCCTGAATTATTAAAGATGTCCTCTAATTTCTCATTACTGGAAGTTTAAGTGGAATTGTTTCCGGAAGACCGACTGCCTCTTTTCCAAATTTTCGGCATTCATTAGAGTGATATATCAAATTTATGTGAGCCATGTTACAGGAAAGTTTCTGTTATGAATAACTTGCAGTTAGGTTACATGAACATTATTTTGCTGTTAATTATGAGTCCAAGATCTTAACCACTATGCCACTGAGTCCTTGCATATAAGGAATGCTTACTAAGTTTTATGACCTTTATTTTACTGAAGATATGTATTCATATTTGTATGTATTCATACACATAATTTCACGCAAAATTATTTGTAATTTAATAATAATTTTGCCGGATGATTGTGACTGATTTACACCATAAGAAATTGAGTCAAAAATATCCACTCATTAATTGCTGTTAGATCTGTGCATTACTGGAAAGAAAGTGGAATATTATATTTTACTAAATTCGTCAAGATGGTCAGTTCGTGTTCAGATAGCAAATTATCTGCTATTCCCTATAGTTGTAAGCATAAAAAGAATTTTCACGCATTGTAATTTTGAAACTTTAGACCTACAAATAGTTAAGAAATTTTTTATTTGACAATTTTTGTGTACTGAGTTATCGTGTTTTAGTTGAATATAGATGAATTGAATAACTTCTTTTTGTGTTAAATAAATGGCAATTTCTGAGAAAAACAGACAATATTGCCTTAAAATTTTTTTTTACCCCCAGTCTGATTGTATTAATATAATGAAATCAAATCTGGTCATGTACTGCAAAACGCTTAATTTTTGCGCATCTTTTAAGAATGTATTCCGTTTGGAATTTTAATTAAATAAATAAATAAATTTCATTATTTAAAGATAAATTTTAGATTGTAAAATGAAATATATCCATAGTTTCGTGTTTTAGTCTTAATTCTTCTATTCTGGGGAAAGTAGGGGGGGATAGCGACTGTTTGTGAATTCATTATTTTTTAAATATAGCTTATGTTTTAGTATTTTATACAAATGCTTGCACCTTGCTATGATTTAAAATTTTATTAACTTTTAAATATGTGGTTTGTAATAATTGTTTGGTGTCATTAAAAATATTAAACTGCTATTAAATTATAATCCATATTTTTTCAGGAGATGGTGAAGCTCTTGATAGCGATGATCTAGTCAGTTCAACTACAACCACTACTACTACTAGGTACGATTAATCATCATTATTTAATATCTGGATCTTGGAATTTTCAATATGAAATATGATTTTTCTAACATTAAGCATATTTGTGTTTCTCAAGAGTAGATAAAAAATATAACAAATTTACTTGATCTTGGTCAATATTATTGTGATCGTTTGAGTAGTACTAATATTACTTGATTTAATTATATTATGATTTTTTTACACATTATAAATTTTTCATCTGCTAATTTTGTATGATGTTAATTTAAATATTACAGAGAACAAATTTATTAATTTTTCTTATGACAAACATCAAGTGAAAGATGGTTACCATCTAATGTCACTCATATAGCAGCTTAGGATATTCAGTTATTTGAAATTGAGACCAGAAATTATAGCCAGGCACGTTGAGAAAGCCAAAAATTTATACCATATTTTGGTTACTATTTCTGTCAGTGCCGAACGTTCCCCCGTTGGTGTAGAGAGGATGGTGGCAGATCAGGTGTTGCCTTCGTCATCTGACCGTGGTTCAAAAGTATGAGTTCCATCCCCAAAAAGCCGTTGTGGATCTTTACTCTAAATGGATCATTAATATAACTAAACCAAACTAAACCTGGTTACTGTTTTCCCCCAGATTATGGCACTGTTAATGATTACTGATTTTATGATGCACTGGATGCGACTGCTGATATTCCCTACCTACTTAAATAAACTCGGTATTGAATTAAGAACAATTTTGTCTGATAGAAAGTATTTAATAAATTTTGAAAAGAAAACCATTATATGTAGATAACTGTAATTGTAGATTAAGAAGTGAAATTACCTAATCCTCCAGCCGTATATCTCGCGATTTTAGCAAAGTTTTAATTGGTTCTACGATTTCTATAAGTTAGTGGGTGCGTTTTGTTATAATATTAATTGTTGAACTCAAGTGTATTTTATTGTAATAGTATCCAAAGTTGTAAGAATATAATATAGCATTTAATTATTTTTACAACTTTGGATATGAATAACGCAAATATTTTACAACGAATCTGTTCGCCACCATTTATATTTAAATATTATTTAAAATGACCATAGACTTAAAAGTAAAAGTATATTTCATCTGCATATTTTACTTTGCATTTGTAAAATCAGAATTATTCTATTTACTAACTCTGATTTTCATTAAATGAGTATTTCTTTTCTTTTTCAGGGTAGTGACTTCTGTAATTTCTGATCCAGATGTTCAAAGTGAAGTGGAGAGCAGCTTTGTTCAGCAGTTGTCTGGGGATGACATTAGGCAAAGTTGCGAGATTACGTTCAGTGACACCGTACATGACACTTCCAGACCTGATGAATAGATGACGTCTAGATGAACACTGACCCATTCTTTTTTTTATTTTATTTGTAAAAGCTGTTTGAAGTCTAATGCTGTAATCGCTAAGCGACGGTTACTTGACAGTTTTAAGTTTCCTAATTCACCAGCCACTTGGTGTGCCATAACAGCCACGTTGTACAGCAATGTAATGTAACCGAAAAAATGTATTCTATGAATTGATGGTGTAACACACTCTGTCTCTATCATTCAAAGCAAAAATTAAAATTCTTTATAATTTATGTCCTCATACAGAGGAGATCATCACTACAGTATATGCTGTTTGTTTCTAGTGCACTGTTTTATTGCATCTCTAGTAGACATTCTTGATAGTGTTTTTAAATTTTAAAAATGAGAATCTAAAGGAAGTTGAGAGCTTGTGTTTTGTAAAAGCTTATAGTAGGTTCTGCTGCTTCTAACAAGTAAATGGACATTTGCAATTGTTGGTCCGTATATCGAAACTTCCCAGTGTTGTGTTGGTGGAAATTTTAAATATGAAATATTTTGTTTGTAATAGATTTTAGTCTTAACTTATCTGCTTCTCTGTGTTGTTAGCTGCAAAAAAATTTAATAAAATGTGTTCATATGATTTAGAAAATGTTTCGAGCATCCTTTTGTGTCTTGGCTTTCATAAGAAAACATTTCTTCTTGAACAATACTTTTTTATGACTTTGATTTTCTTATACTTCAGTATGGTTCTCAACATATATTAGTCCCAATTTTCAAACTAGTTCGCCATTCAGTGGTGGGCCCTCAGCTAAAATTTAGTAAAGTCACATATATTCAATATATTGTTATGCCTTATATCAATTTGTAAAATAAATTGTGGGCATAAAATCTTCCAAATGCCCCACATTGTATTTGTGAAATGCACAGCAAAAATAAGCGCAATGCGCAAATAATCCATTGGTGTCCGTACAAACACTGCCCATTTAATTTAAAACTCTTTTCTCTATGAACACTTCATATTAGTTTGGTACATTTTAGTTTTGGGGGAAAAAACGATTTTTTTTTTCTTAATAAGGGTTCGTTTTTTAGTCATATAATCTCGATCGTTATGAACCCCCCCCCCCTACTCCCCAAAACATTATTGCACTGATATTAAAGTGAATCGTTATAAATTTGGTTTCTAAAAAACGAATCACAATGATTATAAGTTGAAAATCCCTTTATTATTTCGTTTTTCCATGCCAAAAGCCTTGCATCAGCAATTTCTAATAAAATGAAGACATGTTGATCAGAATATATAAACTGTTAATTTATTCAGAAGTTAGAAATTTAATGTATATTGTGCAGCTATATTATGGGTAAATCTAATTAGATCAATGCTTATAGTTGGAAATGAAAATTTGAAATTTAGTTGCATTGTTGGTAACATTTATAGCATTGGAAATTCAATTGTATTGGTCGCAGATTTAGGATTTAATAATTTTCAACTAAGTGCCTATTTTATTATTGCTGCTACGATTTTACAGGGAGAAATGCCAGCTCTTCATCTTTTACATGTGATATCTATTCAAAACGAGCCGATTCTAAATTAGCTTAATGTTATTGCTTGATATCGGAACATTGATAAAATGGAACTAGAAAGAATTCTCATAATTGTAGAGCAGAAAAAAATTGCGAATCTTCAGTAATTGAGCATAAAGTTGCATCTATTCGGGTTTAAAGAATGTTTTGAAGCTTCTTGCAATACTTATTGCTATAACTTACTACATAATATATGCATGACACAAATTAACTATTAAATTAAATAGGTGCAAAGAACTTACTTAGCAACTAAAGTGTTTGAATACTTTTAATGCAAACATTTTTAATGAGAATTTTTTTCTTATTGTTCATAACTCAACTTTTTTGCTTGGCAAGAACTCAAACACTAAATAAGTTTTGACCTGATGCTCTTCACCCAGTGTACACCAACAGTTTGGTGTTCAGTACATCTATCGTGTGGTATCTTTTATTGAGTTTACTATTTTCTTAACTATAGTTCAGAAGCTAAGCACAAAATTATTAAAATTAGAAATATTAAAAATGTATAAAAATTGGTAAAACTATGTGAGCGACCAGTTTAAAAAATTCAACTCTCAATTCTAATATCAGATTACAAAAACAGCGAAACTCATTAATTGAATATATATTTAAATATTGATTTATCACAAGTGATACCCCCATTATTAGAAAGCATCATCTCTGTTCTCTAATAAAAGTTACCAACCTATAAATACAGTTTCTAAATTAGTGTTATTTTCAAATAATTATTTTTTATCATAATCAGATATTAAATATAACTCAAAATAATTTGATTATTTTAAATATCTCTTGTATAATTGAATACAGTTGTAAGCTACTGCTGTTTTGTTATTTGATAAAAATCAAGGCTTTATGCAATGAATAATAAAATACTGATAGTTAAGTTAAAAAGTAGAAAAGAAGGAAAATGAATGATAAAATGCTCTATAACTAAACATGATTTTTTTATGAATATTTTAAAAACTTACTGTGGAATGCCTTGTCGAACTTGTAGCTTAAAATGAAAAATTATACGTAAAGACTTCTAACAAACTTTCTTAAAAGGAAGAATTAAAATCATTGCCTAAAGTTAAAGGGGGATATCCATTTTTCAGAGTATGGTATTTATTTTTGCATGATTTTTCTCAATATACAGTAAGAAAAGTAAGAAACACCAGTAACACTTCTTTTTCTAATATTCATAGATTTAAATTTGTGCTATGAACCGAATTCTAAATCATCGGTTCCATTTTCATCGATATTAGTGAAGCTTCTTAATTTCTCCTCCTCCCTTTTGTATCCCAATCTTGGAGATCGTCCAAAACCTTTCGTTCCTTTATACTTGAACTGCGAAATATTCGGTGAACCTGGCATGCTTGTATTGCCATGTTCTTGTAGAGAGCTACAACTGCTGGCATGCGACCGATGTTTGTTTTCTTCACAGTAATTTGTGGCGCAGTTATGAGAGAAAGATGAACCTAAGCTAGAGATGGAATGAATCTGGTTACTAGTTCTCTGCGCGGGATCTTCGAAATAGGAAAAAGTTTCTCCAGATCCACCTGCACGATGCTTATAATATTCTTGTTCGTTTTGGTCATCGCTGATAGTCAGTTCTTCGTCACGAATGGCAGTTTCATATTTGTCCAGAGATTCCATGCTGCCATCAGTGGTATTGAAATAAGTTTGTTCATCACCGTGAATGAGGACATCGGCTTTGCACTCTTGGGGAAAACTGAATGCTTTCTCCTGCATAAGATACGACTTACCTCCAGGGTACGATGACGTAGAAATAGTTTCTGCCGGATAGTATTTCATGGAGCCGATTATACCTTCTGCGTTTTGACTAGAATAAGTTTGGGGTGAATACACATCTTTGTCAGATTCGTTGTCAGATATTCGCGCCAAATGGATGGGCCTGGGTGTTATCAAACACTGACTTCCCCAGTCCGAGGACACTTTGGGTTCTTCATTTTCTTCGTCGGTCTCCTTGAAGCTACCATACTTCTGCTGCAATTGGGCATGAGTCAGTTCTTCTTGGGGCAGAGCGTCTGCACCCCTACTGGAAGATCGAACTGGACGCCAGAGAGATTTTCCCGTTTCTTCTTCCAAAATGGAACTATAAATGATTAAAATAAATATTGAAATACATTTTTTAATACGCTGGAATACATACATGATTTAAAAAGAAATTATAATCGTTGATAGTACTGAATGTGTTACTTTCAACAGACTCTTATAACACAAATGAGAAGAAATTTATGAGTTGTCTAATGAAAACATTGGATGTAAATAGCATAGTTTTTGAAAACATATTAAACCCCGCTCCAATGGTCTGTGCGAACCATGAAAAAAAA
>JAPMOQ010047046.1:221200-250110 GCA_026543055.1 Argiope trifasciata
AATCTATCAATTCTTTGGAAGATTTCATTCTAAATCCAATAAGTATTTACTTTTTAGATATTTAATCTATGCATACAATTTTATTAATAAAGCTATTTACGTTTTGTAGTTATCTTATTCTCGGACAGGCAGTCATAAAATTTGATAGAAATCTGCAGATTCGATGAAGATCACACACCAAATTTCGTATGTATAAATCAAGGCGTTTTTGAGTTATTGTATTATTCATATAAACATACAAAATTTTCAAACTGTCTTTTAGGTATTCAAGAAAGTCTGAGATATTGCGATTTGTCTGAATGATTTATTCGAATTAGAAAATCAGAGTCAAAATAATGCATCTTAAAACAGTAAACGATTTATCTCGATTTCTATCACAAATTATCTTTTACTAGATTTAAATGGTTTTCCTACAAATAGCTTTTCATTAGATTTAAATGTGGAGATAATTAAACAGAAAGCAATGGCATAATTTTTTTACGTAAATATTAAATTACCATTTGTAACTTATTGCATTTAGATTGTTCTCATTGATTAAAAAAATGTGCTACATTATTCTCACTAATTTAAGTGAAAACCTCCACTGATTAGAAATGATATTATACAGGAAAAATTATCTAAAGTAACATTAAATACTAAATCGAAAACAATCTACAATTCAATAGAGCGCTGAGTTATCATTACAATTATCTGTGCTCTAAATTTCATTAATGCAAGTGCGATGGATTTGTTGAACATTTCAGGCATACACAGATATTTTCTTTCTTAAGTAAGATGTCAATCAATCTAGTATTGGACAGTATTTAGCAGCAAATTAATTTAATAGAATATTCTCTAAAATTGAGCTTTTTCGATTATTCAAGGAAATTCAATGAATTATAAAAGATATAAATAACCGACATTTACTTTGCGTTTCAAAATCTTATTGAATGCATTTGGATAATAAAGGTCTGGTATGCCTTTTAAAATCACATGGAGGTACGAGTGCGTTAGAAAATGAAAAGATGTCCAGCATATTCGTTCCATTGTATAGGTAGCATTCCATAGATAAAAAGGCTAAAATGCCATGCAAAATAGCCCATCATAGATATTTAAAATTACAAAGTTGCATTGATAACTACAATGTCATTATGAATTTAATTTTCATGATAAAATTTAAAGAATCAAAATGTAAAGACTTAAGGAATCAAATCGATGTGAGCTGTTAAGGGATGTAAAATGCAAATAAATGAATAAATAATAACAATAATTATAAAAACATTCCTGGTACATCTAAATATACGATCAGAAAGCAAATCATACCAATCTAAAAGTACGTGGAAATTCAAGAATGATAAACTATTATCGATTGGAAGCTCTTTAATTTTGATATTCAACACTTGGGTTGCATATTGCTACCGAATTCTCCATTTTCATATTGAATTAAACACTGAAAGGCTAAAGGTTTATTGATGGCCTGGCTCCAATTATTTGAAGAAAAAGCTATGGAGAGAAAATATTTGCGTGATTATGCCACATTTTTTTAGGGAAATATCTAAAAACGAAATGAATCCATTCACCTGCAATCCATTTGTACTTATCAAACCATTAATAGCAATTGTAGGTGAAAAAAAAAACATGTTATGTCCTGAAAGCCACTTATTTTCGCCATACCATTGATTTAGACAAATTTTAATGCAAAGACTATGTGATTCATCCATTCGGGAACTGTTTCACATACACTTATTGCCCATTTTTCTATTCCTTTTACTATTGAAGACACAAAATGCATGTCCATCATCTTAGTATTAACAAACTATTTGAAATGAAGAGAAATTAAGGTTGAATCTCTGAACAGCACTCTCTATTTCCTGATGCTATCGCCTCCGATAATGATTCCATATATGATTTTGGTTTGTTTCTACATTTTCGACTCTTTTTTTTAATCACAAATCAGTATTCAAAATTTTGAATAGATATCTTTATTACAGGACATACAGAAGGCCAGTTAGAGACAGGAAATTGAAAGAGTTAACTTTGATATCTTTAAACAGGTGAATCAGTGTGACGATTCATATTTAATTTTCCCCGTAATACCAATTCTTTTGAAACAGACTACATGTCATATTTCTGAAATTGTCTGATGAAGTGTAAAAATTTTATACCTTCTGGAAGAGTAAGAGGACGACACATTATCCATTGATCTCCACTGCGTTTTCCAAGGAAACTTTTTCAACAGATAATGCATTTTGTCACTCTCATGGAGGCTTGAACTGTCACTAGCTTCTACACCACTCATACTACTCGAGGAATTTCGGCGAAGACTTCGGGACCTTTCGTACAACCTCGTGTCTGAGTGAGATCCTCGGAGACCTCCAGGTCCACTGGAGAAGGACGATGACCGACTGTTGACAGCAGATCCAGTATCGTAATAACGGTCACTGTCCGCCATCTGTAATAAAAACCATTCTTAAACCATCTCAAGATTTGGCGAGATGATGGCTATTTATTTTATAATATTTAATGTCTTAAATTTCCTTTTTTAAATGAACTTACTTCCGAATCTGCTGACCAGTTGGCTGCTTTCTTTTCTTCTGAATCAGAAACACCATCTGAAACAGTTATAAAATGTATTAATGTTTTTTTATTGTAAAGTCGTGATAATATTGTTTCAGACAGTTAAAAATGAAATAAAAATACCAAGCATGGCGGGTATGAATAATTAAATTAAAAAAATCCTTTAGGCAAGCTTGAAGGCAAAGATAGATTCCTATACATTATTATCTGGCAGCATAATTTTTTGATATTAAAATTAGTCAAAATTAGTTTTGCAAAATCACTGTTCAGCTCCAGACTTCACCAATATGGTAGTTGTTAAAAAATTTAAATGCAGAAGATATTCGTCTTAATGAGGCTCTAACTTAGCTAATTGGATTTGTTTTTGTATTTTTAATATTAAGAAAGTTATAGGAAAAATAAAATAAGGTACGAAAAAAAAAATCCCAATTATAGATTTCGTGTTCATTTCATTTCTGTTTAAGATCTAAATATTGGAAGAAAAATATCAATTGAAACATCTGATAACTAACCATCGGTTATTAAAAAATAATTCAGTATTATTAATGGGAATATAACAAGAAATCAGCAATTTCTGCCAAATATAATGGCATTTTTTTTTGACATAAGAAATTCTCGAAGAATTTAGACTGGCATGAAATTTACTTATTTATAGAGTAATTGGTTTAAAAATGTGTCGATAATGGGTATTTTGCTTACTCTTAAAATTCAAAAATATTTATTTTTTAAACAAATTATGTACTTAACAGGTTTCTCTGTTTAAATTTATTAGCTAGTAAAATGAGTTTGCTAAGTAGAAATATATATTAAAGTGAGATTAATATCAGTATCTTTTAAAATTTCTTTGTTATGTAGCCTGAAAAAAACCCCACCTTCCTGTTGATGAAATACAATTTAATGCATGGCATATTAGGTGTGCAAAAATATCGTGCAAATTCATTGTATAATATTTTATATTAATCTTTAAAACTGAAGGAGATGTCTACCTTGTCTGGATATTGCTAACCGCATAGTCTCTTTCTTTAGTTCATGAGCTGTTGTCATGAGATCATTGGCTGAGAAATCTATGTTCGCCCAGTCATTGTATGGTGCCATTGTAAGTTGTTTAAGTCTTTCTTGCAACCAGTCGTCTGTAACCAGGTCCTTCAAACGAAGAATATTATGAGGGGCGTGAAATTTCACATTCAACCATTTAAATTGGTTTTACTGACATATCAGCACGTTAAATTTAAGTAAATAATATTGTAATATGATAATGGTTTGAAAGGAAAAAGAAATACAACAATCAAGTTTTCAAAAATATACTCTTGTTAGTGCTTGAATAAAAGTGTTTGATTAGAAAATAATACTTTATTAGAAATCTAGAGGTCAAAGCAAAATCTAAATATTTGCAATACTGGTGGAAATTCTCCCAGTAAATAGAGATTTCAATTAATTTTATCAAAGCATAATATTTCATATTTTGTATATTCTTAATTTTTTTAATGTTTATCAATTATTTTATAATATTAATTGAGACTTAAATTGCTGATATATTTTTAACCTTAATCAGACCTTTATAATTTTGTTTTGACTTCTAGAATTTTTCTAAAAGAATTATTTTCTACTATATTACTAATATGCTTATAAAAGTACGTTTTCTTAAACATATCGTTTTCTTATTTTCTACTTTTTAAGAATTTAAGTCTTTATAATAAATATTATGATGTCTTGTTATCATTTTTTTTCATATTTCCTACTAGATGCCGTTTTTTTATAGTTTCAAAATTTAATTAAAACTTGTCTATTAATTGATAATTGCGTTTTTATAGGGTAAAATCTATTGTCATTATAAACACGCAATTGCACAAAATTTGAGAGCTAAAAAATATCACAAAATAAGTGAAAAATTGATTACCAAATTCTGTTTTAATAAATATAAAAGAAATTAAATAAGAGCGTATAAAACACAATAAGAAAATGACTGATATGAATTATATTTTCTGCAATATAAAATTTATATATTTTCTGCAATATAAAATTTATATATTTTCTGCAATATAAAATTTATATATTTTCTGCAATATAAATATTTTCTAAAAGCGAAAGATTTTATGGACCTTACCTCTGAGGGGCGTCGTGTCGTAGTGTCCACCGACCAAGCTTTGATATTTTTGAATTTGTTTCTTCGCTTGTCCCAAGTGGGGAGGATAGTAACTGGTTCCCCTTGACTGGTCACTCGATGGAGAGCTGCTTGTAGAAGAACAGCAGACATATCTCGATGCAATAATTCCCATCGTAGATGGCACACCTGCCTCGTCCGTTCCATCAGTGTTTGTTCAACATCCCTTGCCTGCAAATGTTGACATTATACATATATATACAGTAAAAGCTCCTTATTCGCGTTTTCACTATTCGCGGATTAAAAAAATGCGACTCAATTCCTATATTCGCGGCTAAAAATTTCTTTATTCGCGGGTCTAATAAGTACATGCATAATAATAAAAAGATTCTAATAGGTATTCAACCCCATACCATTTGTAAATGCCATCAAATGGATTAATAAAAAAAGTAAAATAGATCTTATTACAACTTTGTATAAAGTATGTTGTTAAATGCAAACTACAAACATAGCCGAAATCGCGAATGGAATAGGACGATATGGGTTCGTATAGATAGAATCAAGTGACATTCAAGGATTGCTTGAATCGCAAAATGAAGATCTGACTGAAATCAACTTGGAGGAAATTCACAGTCCACTGAAGAGGCTTCAACAAGCACTGGAAACGTGACGTTTCATTTGAAAAATCGTAGTGAAGGTATAAGACTGGCAAATGAGCTTTGCCATTTCTTTATGAGCATTGATCCGTCTATGGAACGAAATCTTAATTTTAAGAAGCAAATTGCTGATGCGACTGCTGCGTATCAGTCTGAATTGAAGGAGCTTTTAAAAACTGCCAAGCATGTGAAAATTACAAAATTCTTCAAACCATTGCCTAAGTCTTAAGATAATTAATCAAAATGTTCAAAAACTTCAATTATATATATATATAATTTTGTCACCTAGCAACGTATCCCCTATAATCCCATATAAATCACCATTCCGTATTCACGGTGTCTGTATTCGCGGCATATTTATGGAACATATACCCCGCTAATAAAGAGCTTTTACTGTATTTGAAACTCGATTTTTTATTATTTGAATTGCAATAAATCAAAATGAATGTCCTGCTTACAAATCTTAACTGAGAAAATATGCAGAACAATTTCAGTTAACCAAACACAGATAAATAGACGTTATACATAACATCGCTAAAATTACTATTAAAAACACATACTGTGCCACAAAGAAATAATTGAGATTATCCTGTAAAATAACGATATTATTGAGATTCCTCAGTGAGTTGTTTATATGCTAGAAAACCATAATTAAGTATTTTTTGGGTACCTAATGAATGCAATTTTAACTCATAAAATACAGAAATGCTGTCATCTGAACTGCGATCGTCAATCCTCCTCCCCTTAACTGACTAGGACTTAATGAAAAAAATCGACCAATACAACAATGACACGGAAACTGAGAACAGAATTTGAAGGAGCCACTGGCCACAGTCTGGTACCTCTAGTAGGAGATAGTAATATTATTGAAGCGAAAACAACTGGATACCAAATTTTTACATCAGGAGAAATGAGAACTCTCTTCCCATTTTAGTTGAAGGCGATTTCTCATTTACATCTTTATAGGCACGCAATTTCTGGTGAAATTCAAGAGATTACGCATAGTGTTTTAAAAAGTTATTTATGAATGTTTATACAAAGGATAAAATTATACTGAACAATGTGATAGGATAAAAATGAAAAGTGCCAGTTGCTGAGATCTATTTTCCGTGAATTAATAAATGAAAAGGATACATCGGTATAATTTAAAATACATTAGATTACATAGAATTAATCTGTACATTTTAAACAGAGGTATGCTCATAGCAACCTTTTCCCCAGAGGCTCCATTCTATAGTGTATTTCACTAGACTTGTATTGATATAACTCACTCCCAAATTTTTTAATTAATGCTTTCTAATAACTCAAGATATGAAGTTCCTGTATGCTATTCACCTTTGGATTGTGCATTATGTTAGGCAAGAGATAAATTTTAATCATTTTTTCAAGTAAAAAAATGTTGTACAAAATGTAAAAAGCGTAAGTGTTAGATGATGGCGAATACACGATGTTACGTGTAATATATACTATCTGTTGGAAAACTGAGTCAGCAGATTCATATGTTATAACTTTTGGCGCCCACGCGCTCTGCTGACGTCAGTAGATATTCCTTCGGTCCGGTTGTTCAGATGCATAAGAGATTTTGTATGAGACCGACGTATTGCTAAAACGTCGGAAGATGGTCAAATTATATAAGCGCGTTGTAAATAATGCATGTAAATATTATCCATAATCATATTATGTATGTGCCCTAGAAGAAATTAAAAAGGATTATACCGAAAGTGCACTCTTTTTCTTCAAACCATATTTACAGAGATGTTTTATAGATGAACCCGCGGCAGCAAAGGTAAGAGATTATTTACCTTTTATTTTATTGATTTTGGATTAGAAACTCAAAACTATCTAAAATTTTATTTATATGTTTGGATAACCATGTAGTTATGTTTTGTCTGTGACAGAGATATCACATAACTACATTATGGGTCTTTTTATGCGTAGTATCCCAGAATTATTGATTAAAAAATTGCTCAAACGGCAGGTTTAAAGTAGAACTTTCTTTTTTTAGGAGAGGGGGGAGGTTAGGGAGACTCCCCCCCCTCTAGAATTATTTTGAATCAAATCATTCAACGATTTTATATTTACTTAGGCATCAATTGACAGAGGCTCAAACAAGTGATAAAGAAAAATTAAAAGCCGTTTTAATAAAGCAATCAGCAAAGAACTTGATTTAGAATTGAATGAAAGCATTATATTACTTTAAAAGGTTCATTGTTCTCGAAATAAAAGAAATAAATTAATTTTTAAGAATTCTTTAAATTTACTGTACATACTTGTTGCAGTAACTGTGTAGATAATTCGTGAATTCTTGATATGCTATTTGGATCACATTTTAAAGTTTTTCGCCATTTTCTGCGACTGCCTGTAAAGCAAACATAAAAGAAAAAATTAAAACTTTGCACAAATATTTCCATTTTATAAAGACACAAGCTAATAATCAATTTTATATTCTAGATCAAATACACAAACAGAAAAAACTTCAAAAATAATTTTTTGTCGTATTAATATCCAAATTGGTTTTCAATAAATAAAGAAATCTTTTCGAAAATAGTGATTTTCCAAAAAAAAAAAAAAAAAAAAAGCGATTATTTACTCAACCAGGAAATAATCTTTTTTATGATATATTAGAAAAAAAATCTGATTTTAGACTTTACTAAAGACAGCATGTGACAGCACTAATTTTAGTTTGTTTGTGGATTTAGATGACGATTAATATTGCTTTTCAGTAGGAAAATGAATTTCTGTAAATGTGAATGTATGTTGTTGTTTCTTAAGGCGCCATAAATAAGCCCGCTGACGAAGTCATTGACTTTAAGCCGAAAGATCGTCTCTTGTTTTAGTAGCGCCATCTAGGGCCAAGAGTGTGTTTTAGCTGCTCATGTGTCACATTCACACCACCTCACAGACCGAAGACAGATGAGGAATATCCATATATGAACCGGGACTCGAACCTGGGACGCCCAACTTAGGGAAAGACGCACTCCCCGTATGACAGGACGCCTGCAGGTGAACATTTAAATTATGGAATTGAAGTTTGAATTTGAAGATCTCAGTATTTTCATTCTATATACTTTTTAAAGGAGAAATGGACAGAATTAATTACAAATAACACTTATTATTATACTTAAGTTCACAATGCCCATATTATTAAAAATTATGACTAATTTTTCGACTTAATTAATTTAAGAACCAAATCAACATAAATCCAATTGTGTATCATTACTTGAAGTAAAAAACATCTTCTAATGTTAGGGGAAAGCAATGTTCTTTATGTTTTCTGAAGTACGAAGTTGCACTTGATACTCTTCATCAGACATGCAAATGCGTTATGGTCTGGCTTCGCTACCTACTTACCGCCACGTGAGAAGCCATAGGATGTGCCGGTGACTTGCATTTCTCGCATCTTTCTTATCAGATCATCTGCCAATCTTGCCTGCTGACTGCTGTGGTACCGGAAACTTTCCTAAAAGAACGTGTTCATTGATTATTTTTGAACTAAAAAAATTTCATTGATTATTTTTGAACTAAAAAAATTTCATTGATTATTTTTGAACTAAAAAAAGAGCATTGATAGAAACAAAATAAAGAATTAAATAAATAAAAAGCAAAAAATCTACGATCGCAGTTTCAAGTTATCATGTGAGAACATTATTATTTTTAAGTCATTATTTTTATTGATTAATTTAAATCATTAACATGGTTAACCCAGTTTGAAACAATGACGTGATCACTTTATCAGTTTATATTACCTCTCACTCTCTCTCTGGATATATAATTTTTTTAATCTTTCATTTTTAATTTTTCTAGCGGACAAACAAAGTTTAGGAGCTAGACCAATTTTGAGTAGGGATTTTTTTTTTTAAATATCGACGCATGCGTAATCGATGCGTATCGGATAATGATTGTTTCAAATCGGTTTTAACTAGTTAATATTTAAATTTGTTAAAACAATTCGTAAGAATTTAGAGAATGATAAATTTGGAAATCAAGTTGTAGCTTTAGTTGGAGGTAAACCGCCAAATGTGCCTACATTCTGCGTTAATTTTTCTAATAACCCTAAAAGTGAAAATTTGATGCCGCAATAGCGATTAACCACCTATCTATTGCTTACGCATTTTGAAGTTTCATAAACCTCAAACCAAAACAACATCTCACTTAATAATAAAGTGAACAAGTTAATTATAGAATAGCGAATGTTCTTAGTAAATCGTTCATTAGGCCCATTTACTCAATGTCGAGAAACTGCAAAATTTCCAAATATATATATATATATATATTTTTCCTTAAAGGATTAATTTTTAATAAATAAATTCCGAATTTTATTTCCCGCTAATCTATAAACAATAATTCAAATACATAGTTTTTTTTTTTCCTTTCACAATTTTACATTTTTAACTTTATTGAAAAAAAAAAACTATTTGAAACTGTGATCCTCTAGAGAGATAATTTTTAATCAACAGTAACTAGTAAGTAACAACAGTAGCTAGTTTCCTAAAAGCATATATTTTTATTTCTCAAGAATAGTTATTTTTTTAATGTTATTAATTCGGAAATTCATTTCTATATATATATGAACCGACAGTGTGTCGAACGATAATATTTTTTTAAAGAAAGGATTACATTTTCATTTAGTAAAAAAATTGTTTGGAATTATAATCCTCTAGAGTAGCAATTTTCAGTCTACAAAAAGTAAATCTAATGGATTACAGAAATGACTATTCAGAGGAGCATGAAAAACTATTGGAAAAAATGAGAAAACAGTAAAAATAGTAAGTTATTATTTAAAAAACCATTGCGGCATAAAAATACGCAAATAAAACTAAATCTATTTATGCTATTCTAATGCATAATGGTTGTTTCAAAAAAACTAAATATGCATTTTATATATTTGTCTGTAGATCACGAGAATTTTTTTTCCCATCAGAAGTTGCGTCAGAAACGAGATCAATAAATTCCAGAGAGTATTTTACAAGGATTTGTTGGAAAGCGCAGATAAAATAATTTTACTTAAGACATTTCTGGGGAATAATATAATCTATACAATAATGCAGAGTTGTTGGAAATAAATCATGCTATAAGCAATAGGCAAATTGTGTTAGGAAAATATTGAGAAAGTTTTAATAAATGTCTACCAAACTTCATTTTATCAAGTTTTTTTCTTATGGGAAGTTCATGAAAATCTTTATATATGGTAAATGCATTGTGAAAGTAAGTAGTTCCATGATATTTGATTTTTTTTTCGTTTCCCTCTTTTATCATCACCGTTTTAGAAAATGCAATTAGTATGGTATTATCTTTCCGAACTCTTATCACATTTTATTTGAAAAAATGACATTAAGTACATTGATATTTTGACTTTATGGCGCCTTCTAAGATTTATTCTTGTGACATATGTACCCCACTGCCCTCTCCTCCTCACCCCTATTCTTGTCACTACATCCTTGGGTATAGGAGAAACCCATAACATCCTTAGGACTGTTGAAAAGGTAGCAGGTGTTCATGACATTCCTGTCAAATCAGAGTGGTTCGAAAATTCAAGAGTTGACATCGCCAAGTGGCAGATTTCTAGTTAGGCCTAGAATAACCTGAGATCAATTTAAAAAATATATTTTCGTAGTTTCCAAATAAATACGATTGTAATAAATACAATTTCGGTGAATTATATAATATTAAGATATTATCAACGCTTAATGAAGTATATAACCGGTGAAGTTCTTGTATGATTCAATATGATAAATTAGTTATTAGAATATTTACAAGCATTGAATATTTTTATCATTAACATTATGTACAAACGTGATGTCAGGCAGTTTGAAATTATAAAAAAGATAAGTTCATAAGCTAAGGATAAGTTCATAAGGTAAAATAAGATTAATCTAAAATAAATCATTAATACTCTGAAAATGGGTGGAAGTATGAAATTAAATTAATTATATAATTAAAGAAGGATTTAGGAATTCGTGTCCTTGTTGCGTATTATCTTAATACGCAACAAGGCCACGAATTCCTAAATCCATCACTAAAGCCAATGTTGTCGAAAAAAAAAAGTGAATTACTTTTTTACTAAACAGCAAGCTTCGAAAACAGTGATTGCGTTTTTGTGTGTCAATAAATGAAGTTTTCTTTAACATCGAACTTTGTTCCTTTTCTTTGATTCAAGGGGTTATGCAGCCCAGAATGTTTGAATATAAGAATACACAAATCATTACTCTTATTTGGCAAACTAAGTTTGTATGCAATTTTTTGAGGAACTTTGCATATAAAATAAATATTTGTTATTTGAAACAGTAAATACATATTGTTATTAAAAGCATAAAACTCATTTATATAATTGGAAGAAAAACCACAGCCACAAACAACAACAACAACAAAATTAAAAAGGAAGTCCGCACTTTAAACCAAGGACCTACTTTTTCCAAACTTTTGTTTCCTATGGAAGCTCTTAACATCTAGATATATTAACAATGGCCGCCTACTTAATACTATCCTCCATTTTTGAAAAAAGCTTTAAATACAAAACCTGACGGTATGTTCTCTATGGCAAAAGACTGTTACAGAGTTTCTCAGTCATAACCAATATATTGACCTTGAAAATGCTTGTTTTATATTAAGACTTTTGCCTCCTAAATGCAGCAGCATGCTATTTTGTTCTCTTTTCTATGATCCATTTAAAAGACATAGAAAAATAAAAATTTTATAGAATTTCAGTCATAACAAATGGATTGATTTTTTTCATTTTGTCTGTATGCTAACCAACATAACGCTCATATTTACCACGCATGTATGATTTGTAACTCTATTTGGCTATGATAAAATGCATTCATCAAAATTAATTTGTATGGCTTGATAAGTATTATTAATATGGTTGACGAACAACAGCTCGACATCAGCGCTTAGCTTCAATAAGAAATTTCAGAGTATTACCTCTAATCTCTCACGGTCAGTCTTTAATTTATCGCTGCATTTTTGTAGTTCTTCAATTCTTGATTTCAATTCAGAAATGAGGTGCAAAGATCCTTGCAGATCTCTTGGTCTGGACATATGAATTTCCCACAGTTTCTGTCGGTATTTTTCTGTGAAGCAGAATTTGAGAAGTAAAACAATATGAATATTTAAAAAAAAAGTGCTTGCCAGCAATTATATTAACAAGAAATTCACTGAAAATAAGAAAGTTTTACATAGTAAAATTACGCCATTGTTATTTTCAATAGCATATAATTTTTATCATGCTTGATGTTTAATAGCAGTGAGCCTAATTCGTTGGGAGGATGAGGCTGTCACTGTGCATGATATTCATATTCATAATAGAATATGAATATCAATGGCAATTTCCATAGAATATTTGTCTCTTTTTAGAAACATGTGTATATTATGATTCGGGCCAGATTAAGGTTCCTGGTTTTGTTTAATTTTAGTTCAGTTATATTAACGTTCCATTTTAAGGCAAGTCTAGGGCCAATTTGGACGGTTTCCTTAATTTTGTATCATTGTAAGATGACAAGGACGATATCTGAGTTCCCCTCCCCTACAAACTTTCGCATCAAAACAGAGGGAATAAGTTTTCTGGAAATCTTAAGAAATTCAAATATTGGGTCCTTCACTTTTCCATTCTGTAACTTCCTACACCAGATTTTTTTTATTGATTTCAATTATTCGTTTAAGACAAAAAATTATGATGATATGATGACGCATTTATTACAGAGTTCTTTCGGAAGAGTTAGTTTCAATATTATATTTCGTTAGTTTCAATATTTCGTTTAATATTCAAAAATCAAATTTTAGATTTAAAATAGTTTTTGTGAAAATAGTGGTAACAAGAGCTTACGAGCTCTCTTTGAATACTGTTTAATAATAGAATTCAAAATTAAAAAAATATATATATAAATCAAAATATTTTTTGATGTTTTATTTATCATAACATGAAAATTATAAAATCTAATTAATTAGGCTTATTTCCATAATATTTTGGTATTTATCGATCTTTGATTTAAACTTGAATCAATTCGAATTCATTGTCCTAGTAAATTAAAGGAAAATGGGCAATTACTGTGATGAGAAATGCAGCAAAAGAGCATATTGAACTATCAGGTCACCCTAAAGTACAGGGCTCCTACCCAAATGCTTTGCCGATTTGATAATTCGGCCAGGATTATGATACTGGTAGGTGTAGAATCATAGCAAGGGAAGCTTCCTATCCTCAAGGATCTTATCTAACAATGAGGAGTAACATTCTATTTTCAAGAATATCGTCTCATAATGAGGAATAATTTTCTATTTTCAAGGATCTCGTCAAATAATGTGGAGAAATGAATTTGCATTTTAATTTTTTTCTTAATCATTAATTGAATAAAAATTAATATATACCAACACTCTTGATATTGAGACCATATGGACAGGAGTACTGGTCAATGCCCAAAGCGTAATCAAATAAAAAACTATAATTTTTGTAAAAATAAATAAATACAATCTTGAAATTCATATATCTAGTTAGTTACACTTTTGGATTGATTGTGTCTATCTTTAGATAACAACAAGACTTCCTATAGATACCCAAAAATTTGACTCCGATCATCAATTTGCTAGATATAACTTAGTATATAATTTCGCCTTTTCAATTTGTTGCATTATTTATTTATTTATTTTATTCTAAGGCAGACAAAATTACACATAGAAGGTGATTTACAATGCCAACATGCCTCAAAGTTTAGAAGAGGAATATATATTACGATGTTGATATTTTATTTTTGTACACCTAGAATATGAGGGAAATAAAAATCTGATACTTGAAAAAGAAATCCTTTACCAATTTCTTCTTGGTGTGTTCGGTTAGTCTTTTCTGTTTTGTCGTCAAGTCTTTCCAATTCATTCTGGAGATGGCTGCAGATTTCTTCTTTGTCTTTTAGTTGATCCAGTAGGAACATGTTTTCTTCTAGAAGAGAGTAGTAACTGTCCTCCGTGTGATGAGTGCCGTCTCTGTGCTCTTGTTGCGTGTTCAGCGGTATGTCTGGCTCAAGAGTCACAACGTCCAGTTCCCCAGCCAATAAGGTATCTCCTGATTTTGATCTAAAAACAATTGCAAGGATTGTATGTATGCACTTACATCAAAGATTGAAGTTTCTTCATTAAAGCAAAATATTAATAATATATTCTGTTTAAAACAAATTCAGTTCACATTTTGAAGCACCGGATACTATTCAAAAAATTGCACCGATGAATTAATTAAAGATCAGATTCTACAATATTTAAAGAAAATAACTCATAAATTTAGCAAAAAACTCCGGCTGTCCGATTCAAGGTGCAGAATCTTCCTATATATTGTGAAATAAATGCATGTCACCAGACTTTCGGAAATTGAACCGTTATCAACTGTTAATATAAACATCTCTATCATAGTGAATACTGCGTTTTTTTGAAAATTTATTCTCTATCTAATTTTCAGAAACTTTTCCTATTATGATATTTTCCTTGCTCTCGCATTGTGTATTTAGATGCAAAATGTCATATTCTTTTACAAAAAAGAGATTTTAGTGTCTTTAGCATGGATTTTCTTCTAATATTTCTTACAAATGTTTGAAATTAATTTAAAAGTAAATGAATTAATAATGAATTGAAGATGAATTAAACGTACTGAATTTTAAGAAATCAGTTCAAATCAAATGTACGTATTGATAAAGTCTATCATTTTTTGAGCCTTTTATCTTAAAAATAAGAACAAAAATGTTGAATCTTTTAGTCTTTCTTTTATCTGAACTGAAAGTTCAAAAATTAGATATTATTTATATATTTAATCTCAAATTGAACAACTTTTAAAAAACGTCTACCTGAGCTATTCTTAAACTATCAAGAAGAGTAACAGTAGATAATAGCACAGTTAGGGATTCACTTTCTTCTTGGTTTCCTGTTACTAGAGATTCTTTTAGAAAATGTCGAAGATTTCTTCAATTAGGTATTTATTAGCCTACATGTCTTGACTTAAAACTTCTCCTTTCAACTATCGCTGTTTGTAACTGCTTTTTTCAGCAGCTCCAAGCAAAAGCTCATCAAATATGATTACAGGAGAAGCAAAAAATAATTAAAACACGGTAAGCTGAATTAAAATGCTAAAATTTAATTAATTTTGGTAATAATTCTAAAAAAGTCAATTAAATTTCACTTTATTTGAATTAAAATATGAAGAACTGACTATTATCTTACAGATCTGTACTGGACTGTAATTGACAAATGGATATTTGTTGAAATCTATTTAAGCTGCTCTTAAATGGTTAAGATGTTAGATGTTAAATTGTTTAAGATGGAAATCTGTTTAAACTGCTTATAAATTGTTAAATCTTTAAGATCGAGATGAGAAGTATTATAATTGTAAAAAGTTGAGCGTTGAATTTTAGCTGTAGTAATAAAAGTAAATTTTCACATTTTAAGAATGTAATTTTTCACACTGTAAAATGTATTTTTTCACATTTTATTATAAGAAATTTCTCTCCATGATCCCTAAAAGTTAAGAACTCCTAACGTAGAACACTTTTCATCCAATAGCAATTTCATAATGTACAATATTATATAATATTAGAAAATATTCTTAATAATGTATAATATTGTTGAATATAGAATAATGTAATATTACCCAATATTACATTATGCTGCAAAAATATTACAACATTGTGCAAAATCCTGTGTTAATTGGATCATATCATAATATACAAAACAGCATGTTTTAACATTTATTGTTAAACTTTACCTTGTAGCCTGATTGCTGGAATTGTTGTCCTTCTGGGCTGTTGATAAATCTGGTTCAGAACTGGCTCTCGACACCTGAAAACATGCTTTTAGTTGCTCAGGGGAAGTTCTTGTCGAGTTTGATCCAACAGCTGCTAAAACCGTTTCCGCAGCTGGCTTCAAAGATTCGTCTAAGAGAGCTATTGTCGAAAGTTCTGGGTTCACACCCTTCTTAGTTTCCCACTCGTAAAGTTTCTTGGTGAAGGCATCGGAGATTCCTTCAAATCGGAATTCGCCAGCCGATGTCTTGACTAAAACTTCTTTCTTTTGACCGTCGCCGTCAATCATGGCTTCCTTCAACTGCTTCAGTCGAAAGGAGCGTTTCTCGAATTTTTGCTTTTCTTTTGAGAGTCGAATGATTTCACGGTCAACTTTTTGTTGTTCTTTTTCAAGCCAACAGAGGTCCTGTCGGGGAAAAAGCAATTATAGTCAAGTATCCTCTGAATGTTATAAGGATCGAACTATTGGAAATACCAATTATTTTCAAATAAGATAATTATTTATAAAATAGAATGTACTGAATATCCATCTTAATTCTTGGCTTATAACTAATTTTTAAGCAATTAGCAATGAGCATAGGTCAAAATAGGACTCAATTCTCTAAATGGCAAACAAAATTTAAATTATAAATTAATATCTTGTTAAAATTCGAAAGTTAAATGAAAAATTTAAATATTTTTTTTGTTCCTGCTGATAAATATAATGCTTAAAAAATTTTATGTTTAAGTTTTTATAAATTACTATTCTCACCTGTAATTTAGTGAAATATTCCTTACATTTGATTGTTTTAATTAAATAAGCTCCCTACTTTTTAAAACCAAATATAACTGATTTAGTTTAGATCACTTCAATAGCTACTTTGTGTAATTTACAGTATTTAATTGAGGGGGCGTTTATTTATCTTAACGAAATTCGAAGCTTTATTATTCAACCAGTTTTTTAGCATTTTTTAAGCTTGCTTTTTGCTTAAAATGTGTGTATATAAAGAATATTTAGTTAGATACTGTAATCAAGGCAGGAGGGCAATTAAATTATTTTCAGGGGCTTATTTATTGATTCCTAAACGATATTATTTATTTTATTTATATTATTTTCTAGTTAGAAATATATAATACCTGTAATGATTTAGAAATTTTCAGTCGGGGCACTTTCAGAGAGGACAGTATTTATGTGAAAGAAAGGAAGTAATGAAGTGTCCACAAATTGATTAATGTTATGAATTTGATACAGTTAATTATAATTTGATATATTGATAATAAGTTGATTAATAGACATTAATTATAATAGAACACTTTAATAATAGTTTGTAGATAATAAGCCATTGATAATTTGATGCATAAAAAATTATTTTTATATATCGACTTTTAAATGAGACACAGAAAACTACAAATGAATCTGGATCAATAAATCGTGTTTATTTACTAACTCAATAATTGTAGAAGAGAGAGTCAAATTACTACTTTTGTTATCATCTTCTGTTTTAACAACTCAATTGAAAAACAATTTTTTCTGAACCAAATTGAAAAACAAATAGTGGGGTTTTCAGTCTTGGGCAAAACATTAAAAAATGCGCTTATTTCATAAAATATTCTAATTATAAAAAAATTAACGATAAGAAGTATTAAGATAAGTTTTCCTGGTGCACAATTTTTTAAAATTATATTTAAACATTTGCATTAAGTGTGTTGACTTCTTTCAGCTTTTACGAATTCTTTGAATACCTAATTTAATAGGAATTTTTATTTATATGAGTTATCAATACTATACAATAATAACCCGATATTTATTATTCTCGATTATACTCGAATTCTTTAGTGATCAATTTATCCTGAATTTTGTCGGTTGTCTCGAATTTCTCATCATCAGTTTGTTAGTTGAGAGGTGACATAGTGATGAAACCACAACTAAAGAGCTGTACATCATCCGTGTGAAGCTGCTGCAAATTGCTTCAATAATAACTTTAATGATAAAGCTGTGTTCCATTTTAGATAAGAGGCGACAGATATAAAGTTTAGAACAAATTTCTTGTTAGACATGTATCCTTGGATTATGAGGTTAATCCAAGTGCCAAATAAAAAGTGGATTTTCCGGATAATGATTAAGCAGCGGTGGCCTGGTGGTAAGGTCTCGACTTCGGAATCGGAGGGTTTCAGGTTTGAAACCCGATTCCTCCGAAGAACCGTCATTAAGGGGGCTTGTTGCACTTCAAATCCGCCAGGCCAAACGTCCACTTGCTACTGTGATGTGGATCGGGGATGCCAGCTCAGGTGTGCCCTCGTCATAAGACATTTTTTTTAATTATGAGGTACGTCCCCAAATACTCTTAGTGTTGCTTTACAATGGGGCGTTAATATAAATAAATCAAAACTGAACACTCCTTTATTCTTTTTATTATTTTCCTGTCATAATAGATTTTTGTTTGGGGCGTTAATATAAATAAATCAAAACTAATATACTCCTTTATTCTTTTTATTATTTTCCTGTCATAATAGATTTTTGTTTGGCGCGTTAATATAAATAAATCAAGACTAAATACTCCTTTATTCTTTTTATTATTTTCCTGTCATAATAGATTTTTGTTTGGGGCGTTAATATAAATAAATCAAAACTAAATACTCCTTTATCCTTTTTATTATTTTCCTGTCATAATAGATTTTTGTTTTTAGAATTAATTATGATATTTATTCCCATTAAAATGTGTTTTTGATATATTTTTGAAGTGTCTAAATATATTACTTAGATTTTCATTGATTCATGCAGAAATAATTGCCTTGGGTTTCAGAGGTTTTTAATTTTTACATTTTTAAAAAAAGGATTATCAATGAAACCTGAAGAATAACAATAGCTTACTACAAAAAAACCTTATCTGATAACCGAAAATTATTATCGAATTATTAAACTTACTTTTTTGGGCATATGATAACTACTTTTGGTCAGTTTCTCGCTAGTGGATAGTTTCTTTTCCGGCTTGCTGATCTTTCTCATTCTGCCGAAGGAGTCCTTCCTTTCGACTTCGGGTCCTCCAACCACCTTCTGAATGCCTTCGGTCCTGCATCGCTGCCATTCCTCCAACTTTTTATTGAAGTCGTCGCTTAAATTCTGTTGCAACTCCCGCAGTAATTCTGTTACAGTTGCTGAAGGGCTGGAATTCGGCAAGAGGATGGGATTCGCACCTCCGTCAGAGACACGAGGCGATTGATAAGTTGAATTAAAGGACTCTTCTTCTTTCGCTGAAAGATTCAATCATTTTTTGATGAAATTACAAAAGAAAGGAAATATAATTTATTTATTTATTTGTTGTCCGTCAACAAAATATTTGATTGTTAGATAACACTAATAACTAGATTTTGAGATTTTGTTTCGACTTTCTGCATTATAGACAGTTTCTGCTAATAACATACAGCTCCTTGATTCAGTTTCTGTTCTTAGGATTCATTTATTTTCTATTCCTTCTAATTTTGATGAAAAGAATACTCTTCAAATATGAAAAAAAAATTGCCTTTCATTACAACTTATTATACTAGACATATTTCACCCGCAATATAGCCTTCATAAATGAATTCGGCATCATTCCTTTAGAACTTGTATAATTGATTGCATTTTATAATTATAAATTAAAAATTGTACCAAAGACTAACTTCTCTATTTAGTAGGTGACTAAGAAGGAGATGAAGTTCTGAGCACAATTACCTTGAAGCGACACTAGTCTAGAACGCGAGCCACGATAGTTAAATCTTCATTTCAAAACAGCACAAGAATACCCTAATTAAGCGAATAACAATATACCTACCAATTTAATTTAAAAATGTGTCTCTCAAAAGAGATTTCAATCGTTGAATTTTTGATAGTTAGCTCTGTTGGCTAATAATTTTGCCGACACTGGCCTAGGAGAAGCCCGTTGCAGTACAATAATAAAATGGAAAGTATAAACGAAAAACTGATATTTTAAAAGGCAACAAAATCTGAAGAAAGTAATAGTTTTGCAACAGAACTTGGTAGAATGTGAAATATGAATATGGAAGTAGAGGCCCGAAAAATGGAGAAATGTTTTAGCCACAAATATTTACAAGAATTAAAACTTGTTATCTGCCAGACTTGATCAAATGAATTAGCAATAGTTGATGTAAACTTTGGAATATACTATAAAATGCAGTTTTATTCATCACAAGAGACTCACACTAACGTTGAAACTCATTGATAATACGATACGTGTACAGGCCTTCCTTGTCTTTTCAAAAATCCACCTGTCATGTCTCTAAGTATCTGGGGCTATTCTGTCTGCCCTAAAAAGGATTTGAAGAGAAGAGGGCAACAGTTGCACGGGGATGGAGGCTATGAAGTTTATTAAGGAGTCTGGACGCGGAAAGTGCTCATCATTTCAGCAGTCGACTACAACAAATCCTGTAGATACTGCTACGTTCAGTGGTGGCGGGGTGGTCGGCTGTATATGAATACCGCCCTTCTCGATTCTTGCCTTATATAGTGGTGGAAAGCGGAGCTAACAGCCCTCTGGACCAATCAGGAGCATTCTGCAGGTATCTCGGCTCCTAATAGACGGATCGGGAAAATTCTCGACGTTTCGGGTGTTATCCATTTTGTCGTCAAAGTCATCGCCAAATGGTCGCCAAGTTTGTCGCTAAGCCCTGGGATCTCTGACGTCATATCTAGGTACTATTCATAACAGATAACTGTAAATCTATCTTCCTTACGACGACAATAATAGCGAGGGATAGCAAAATAACAGATTCGTAACAGTATTTTGAAATTTTTTATTTTAAACATATTACAAAAAAAAAAAAAAATGGTTATAGTCATTACAGTGCTAAATTTAAACGAGTGGTCGTCTTGAAAAGTCAGTGCTGATTCTAAATCAGCCAATAAGATGGCATTCATTACTGCGAGTATTATATAGATGTATGTAGAAGAAGTACTCCTCATTTGTAGGAGTTTTGGGGAGAATGGGTATTTCCATCTGGTATGTGCAGTGCACCACCAGATGTGCAGTATGTGCAGTACACCACCAATTTCGAACGGCAAATCAGTATGAGAATTTGAACCTCATGCAGGCTGCAGTGCCGATATCATTCAAACTACATATGAAAAAATTGTGAAATTTATATGCTCTATATCGTTTAAAAGTATACTTTTTAATAAACAATATGAAAAATATTTAAATTCAAAAAGCACTGAATACAAACATAGATAAATTTTATTCAAGTAAGTGTAAGTATTTTCCACAAAATTACCCACCTTTCTCCAAGTCAAAATCAAAAGTGAGGGCCTCAGCAGCAGAAGCCGGACTCGACGGAGCAGACAAAGAGAAGTGGCTGTCCTCCTCCCTTTTGCTACCTTTCAAAACATCTTTGACCTTTGTCCACACCCACTTCCTCTGGGCAGTCGGTGACATTCCTGGATCGTCCTGCTCGTGGTCAACATGAGGGACGGAATCGTCGGGGTATTTTAGAGGTGGTGGACGTGGTTTCGACTTTTTTCTTTTGCAGTTCTATGAAAAATAATTTAAATAACTATGTGTCTATGACTTTATATTGTTCTGTGATACTCTTCAATACCTGCAACAAACTTGAGTTTATCGGATTTATATGAATAGAAAGTATTCATAAAATTGCTTTAAAAAAAGAATTAGCAAAAATACTAAATTTTTTGTTTCATTATATGTTAACAACACTGTGTGAATTTTGCATTGACAATAGTTAAAAATGTTTCAAATTTGACCTGTGTCTAAAGTATATGTAAAAATGTATCGAGATTATTGATGCCAGTTTTTATGGATTATTTAATCCTATCTGCTGTTCGGATGGTTTAAATTAGTTGAAACTGGAAAAGTTCTGCATAATTTATCCAATTCCATTTTATATTGATTGAATTAATTTACTTGCGCCAATTTTAAGAGATATTTTGAAACTGAAACTCATTGAAAACATTATAGTTGTACTTTTTTTGTATTAGATTTATTTTGATGACTGGTAGATTGTAGTACAAAAACTTAATTTTTAAAACATAGGTGAAATTGAAATTTATATAGTAAAGTTTTTAAATCATTCTTTATTAGCTTATATCACAATTATGTATATTTTAATAGATATCATTCGCTGAATACATGCAAGATATTTGTCTTAATCCAAAATTGGTAAAATTAAGTCATTTGTTTATTCAAATTTCTAAATTTCTCCTATGACTTCATATCAATTGTTTACTAAATTAGCCCCTGGTGAAAGAAGCTGCGTTTACAAATCCTAATACAAATCAGAGGAATACAAACCAAAAAAAGTCTAGGATAAATATTCTTCCACTTGAGTAATATATAGCAAATAGTTTGGAATGAGTCTATTCTCTTTATTGAGACATTGCTCAAAATCACGAATCATTTCTTAACTGTTGCGTAACGACAGACAGGAAAGATAAGCACTGAAGTTTCTGGGAATATTGTTTGAGGAGGCCATGGAGACAAATTAGTACTGTATGTATGTCATTTTTTTAAAGCAAAAAAGAGATAAAATATTATGCTCCATCCACCTTTTTTAAGCCAGTACATAAGCTTTTTTAAAATGGACACTAGTCTACTTAAAGTGAGTTACTTACGTCAGGTTTAATGACATATGTTTATTTGCTATTCACCTCGCTTGTTTTGTGAATCATTATAAAACATACAAATGCTATTCTACGGGCTGAATGAAGAAGTCTGTAGAAATAAGCGCTACAAGAAGTTAAACGAGATCTATATTTAAGTTTCAGTGTTGGGCTTCAACCAGAGTATTAGAATAAAGAAACGAATTCTTTCAATTTCCTTTTTTTAGTCGTATTTCTTACTAATATGAGTATTAACATACAACCTACTATCCACTTAGTAGCCCCAAGCAAAAGACGGACTTTTAGAGATTGCGAAGGCAACTGGCTTCGTGCCATGTGCAAAATATCTGCATTTATTTGTTTTTTAAGTCATGTGTTGCTTCATAATTGCAGTGATTCTGCCATTATTGCATGGTAAAGACAAACATATTAATATTTTTATTTTTTCAAGTTTATAAGATTTTATTCCTAAATTTGAATTATGTAATTTTCATTTTTGAGATTTGGAATAGAGGAAGAAATTGCTTGACTATGTAACCTACAAATGGATTCTTGCGCCATAAAATATTAAATCAAATCAATCGTACTGCAATTCAATTAAAGGGGAGACATTTGTATATTTGTTCTTATACATTATGTTTTATACAGCCATTTTTTCATGTAGAAAAACATATGTCTCTTTAATTTGATGAAATATCAACTTTGACTATCCCCTTGTTGCATTTGTATTGTTCCCTCATTTTTGTACAAGTGGCGATAATGTGTGTAAAGCTGAAATTCATTCCTCTTCAAAAAGGGTGCGTTACATCTATATCTATACTTATAATAAAGCTCAATGTGTGTGTGTGTGTGTGTGTTGGCGCTCTACAAGCCAGCCCGTTGGACCTGCAGCTACCAAATTTGGTACATGTATACCTTGGAGGTCGTGAATGGGCACCTCGGAGCCCTTTTTTCGAATTTTTAATTAGAATTTGAATTAATTAAAATTTAAGCGAAATTTCGACGTTTTTCCGCTATAACTTCCGAAATTATTATTGGACAAACATGATTTTAACATCAATTTAAAGATAAAAAAATTAGCTTTCTAATAGTATCAGTGTTTTTATGTATAACCTAAGCTTCTATTTTTAACAAATTTTTAAAGAACTATTTTAACCATGTTTTTTTGAGCACGTGACTGGATAAAATAAAACATAACAGTGCCAGAAGTTCAAATAAAAAAAAAAACAACTATCATCGCAAATCAAATCTAAAGAAATACAGCTTTCAGCACATGACTGGATAAAATAACATAAATATAAAATGTGATATCTTCTAAAAAAATAAATGCAAGGCAATGGATTCTATGATCGTTTGCAATATTTATATCATTAATTCCATAAATTATCTTTATTTACAGTAAACCTGGTTGAATTTAGACAGGATATGCATTGAAATCCCGACTTAATGGCATATTTCTATAATCGTTTGTAATATCTGTATCATTAATTCAATAATTTTTTCCCTTTTTCGTTTTCTTTATAAAACATATTTAACATTTTGGCAACATCACCGAAAAAAACATTTTTAATATTTTGGAAGCATAATCGATAAATTGTTAGAGCATTAAACTCAAAAAGTTTTTTCGAATAAAGTTACCGACTCTTTAACTACTAATAACTGAATCTTTTAACTTTAACTATTTCTTAAATTTTGGCTAATGAATATGTAATTTAATTGAAAATTTTAGAACGCATCACTCATGGCGAACCTACTGGTCGTTTTTCCTCTATAACTTCCGAAAATATTATTGCACAAACATGATTTTTATATCCATTTAAAGATAAATTTAGCTTTCTAACGGTATCAGTTTTTTAAAATTTATAACGTAAGCTTCTATTTTTAACGAATTTTTAAAGAAATATTTTAACTATGTTTTTATCACGTGACTGGATAAAATGAAAGAATGCCGGAAGTTCGAATAAAAAAAAACTATCATCGTAAATCAAGTCTAAAGAAATGTAGCTTTTAACACGTGAGTGGATAAAATAAAAGAAATATAAAATGTGATATTTTCTAAAAAAAATAAATGCAAAGCACAGGATTCTATGATCGTTTGCAATATCTAAATAATTAATTCAATAAATCTTCTTTACGGTAAACCTGATCGAATTTAGATAGGATATGCATTGGAATCCCGACTTAATGGCATATTTCTGTTATCGTTTGCAATATCTGTATCATTAATTCAATATATATATTGTTTTCATTATAAAATGTGATAGTTTCTAAAAAAATAAATGCAAAGCTAAAATCTGCAAGAACACGTCAAAGGGAAAAAATAATGTTTTATCACCGTGTTGCCATAATTTTGACGGAAGTTCAAATTATAAAAAAACAACTATCATCGTAAATTAAATCTGAAGAAATGCAACTTATAGCACGTGACTAGATAAAATAATATAAACATAAAATGTGATATTTTCTTTAAAGATTGCAAGGCAAAGGATTCTATGATCGTTTGCAATATTTAAATCATTAATTGAATAAATTATCTTTATTTATACAGGATTGAATTTATACAGGATCTGCATTCAAATTCCTTTCCAATGGCCAATTTGTAAAATATTATTAATAGGCATACATATTGTTTAATACTATTAATTTGATCTAAATGAAGTAAATAATTATATTTTATGTAGTTTGAGTCAAACAATGCATTTATGAATAATGAGTTTTAGATTTCTTCACACTTTGCTCTGCGCCATATTTTACAAAATATTTTTATTAATATTTTAAATAAAAGTGCCTACATCAATCAGTCTTCTAAATCAATCATTAAAACGGATTTATAAAATTAAAGAATATTATTAGGAAAACGCGTTCTTTTAGAGCTTTCAGTCCATCATCTTAAAGAAAATATTAATTTTAGAACAATCAATGCCCGGAGTTACTTCAAGGCTAATGAATATGTGATTTAATTGAAAATTTTAGAACCCTTTAGTCATGGCGAACCAGCTGGTCGCCAAAGGTGGCTAGTAATAGATATTATAACGTAAAGAAGCCATTACTCACGCTTTTTCTATGCAAATAAGGCATTCAGATATTGTGTTGTAGTAAGACATTATTTTGAATAACACAGCTTGGATGTCTGTCACAATATATTGCTAAAAATAATTTTATGAAAGCATAATGAGCATTAAGTTTCACAAGAAATTAATTAATTGATATTAAACACAATCAACATATTCCCTGCAAACTAGCTGGATGACAAAAGTTGTTAGTTATTAGTATAATTTGAGTGTTTTATATAATAATGAAAATTTATTTTATTAGTCTTAAATGAGAATTATGATTATGAATTAGAATTGGATTCTGATCAGAATCTTCTATTATGATGTGCATAATTTTTAAAGAGCAAATAGGACAGTAAAAGAAAAACATCCTAACCTCCTTAGAAATTGTAACTTCTTGCATTCCAATGTAATTCTCCAAGTCTCTCGGGCGATTCTTTGGTGAACTTTTTTCATACAGGGCCTTACTCTCAGATTCTGTCTGAGGTACCGACGATTTCCGTGAATTATGCTTGTGGGGAGATTTCTGTCTGTAACGATGCTCGTTGGAGTATCCAACGTCCAAACGTTGCAGATTTTTCTCATTGCTCCGAGAAGAGTTGTTTCCAGCCACTGAGTCGATACCTAAATTGGAAAAATGAAAAATGATTGACTTGTCTTATTTTATTTAAGGTTGTATACATTTTTGGAGAGGCTGTTGTAACTACAGAATTGTCGAAAATATCATGGTCAAGGTTGGTATGTTTGACCTTCAGGCAATTAAGAAAGGTGGTTGTTACCCGAAATGAAACTTTATAAAGTTTTCAAATACTTGTATACATTCTCAAAGGAGACGAAAGGGATAAACACTTCTTTACTCACACACACACAAAAATGCAATAACAAACGTAATGAGGAACTATATGGTTGTGTTAATGCAAGTTCAGAAGCACATAATACAGAGAATTTTTGATGAAGATGTGCAATGAGTGATTCGTACACCGAGGATTTCGTATTTTGTTTTATAAGAAAATACAAAAGTTTTATTGCCCACATCAAGTTTTTATTATAGAGAGGTAAAAAACCTCATGTCTCGGGCAAATTTCTTAGATTTTAATCCTTGCTTTCAAGTGAAGTTATAAAAATTTTGGCTCTGCTTTTTTCCGTTGAGTGAGATGTTGTTGATTAAACTACTAACATAATTAATTCAAAATCCTAAATTGATTATAAAGAGCAAAAAAAAGCAAAGAAAAAATATTGATTGAGCATATCTTTTAATAGTAAAGGTGAATATGTATGTGCAGTGACGTTCCACAGGACAGACCATTTGACCCAGAGCTATTAAATTTAGCACCTTTATATTTTTGAGTTTGGAAATATGTATGCATCTCGTTTTTTAAACTTTCATTAGAGTTTTAATTGATTAAAAAGGATATGCATTAAAAAAATTTCAATGTAATTACTGAAAGAGAGCTGAAATTTTTATGGTACAAAAATGATTTTTTAAAAATATATTAAAATTCAAAAATTTATTTTTTCAATACACTCAGTTTTTTGTGGTACAGTTTTATCTCTATTTTGAATTAAAAATATTTTATAACAAATATTTCAATTATGAAGTTAAGCTGAAATCCTTTTTATGTTTGCTATTGATATTTCACACTAATTGTTTTAATGACCAGGACATGAAAACTAGGCCTATTTTTATATATTCAATAGGTATCAGTTGTACTCATTATTAAATTTTGATTTTAGAATAAAAATAATGTGAAATATTTATTAAATATATCCATTGTTAAAAGTTGCTACTCCTTCTTGTGGCAATATTGATACATAATAATACAGACTGAAAATTTGAAAAATGCATTATGCTTCAGACTTTTAAAATGAAATGAGTTAATTGTCTTCCAAATTTTGAATTTAAAAACATATTTTGTTGATATAGTTTGTCATAGTTATATATTTAATTGAAATTTTTAATATCTATTAACAGGCCGCGGTAGCCTGGTTGGTAGAGTGTCAGTCTCGTAACCGAAAGGTCGCGGGTTCTCTCCACGTCTCGGCCAAAGACCACCGTGTTGGCTAATGGCAGTTGGGGCACGTTAAATATGTCGAGACTGCAAAGTCCTTCAAGTTCCCATAAAAAACGATACCTCTGGGGGTACTGAATAAGGGATGAGTCAGTCTCTGATTTGGATCTAAATTCCTACTTGCTGATGAATGCATGAGTGTATGAATGAATTCGACCACCCCCTAAAAAGGGTTGTGTCGTGTGTGTGAGCTAGAAGTCAGACTTCTGCCCTCTGGGTGCTCAGTGGTCTTTACCCTCAGAAGCTACTGCACCCCCTTTCCGTGCAAAACACGGACACGACAACAACAATAGCTATTAACCCTGATAAACTTACTCGTCGGCGAAGACAACTAGTGTATATATAATAATTGCTAAATAACCAAAGTTTAATTTTTTTAATGACTCAAATTCTTAATACACTGTAACTTGAACTTCTAATTTCCAATGGCTTTGAATTTGGAGTGTTCTAGCAATAAATTTCTTTCTGTCTTCTTAGTCAATTTTATATGCTACATCGTTCTCGCAATGGCTTTTAAAAAGAAATATAGATAACGAATAAAAGACTGTTTAGTTAAATAGCGAATGCTGTATTGTATCATGAAGAATTAAAAATGTTAGAACTGTATTTTTTCAAAGAATGTTGCATTGTATTGAATGCATTGTGGTGCAGTAAGCCAGTAGTAGGCCCTGCATCAAAGATTCTAAATTGACTTGAAATTACCTATTTACCATCTAGCAATATGATTGCATTTACACATTACATGCAAGAATGGGTGATTACCCGCTTGGCGTGCCAATCGTTATCTGCGGGAGCGAGTAAGCTCCCTTCTGTGCAGAGAGTGTGTTTTTGGCGTAGGTGTTGGCGGAATTGTGCCAATACGTAGGTTGAATTCCGCCAAGAATCGAACCTGCGATGTTCGGATTTGAAAGCCAGTAACTTATCCACTATACAAAAATGGCCACCAATGTTTAGTGGTAGTTACTGGCTTATTAAGATGTCACCACAATACTCCCCTACCAGTGAGTTCGCGAGAGAGACGAACGATTTTATTGCGCCAAGCGTTATGGCTAGAATATGAGCGTTGCTGCTGCGTCAAGTGAGTCTGACGACTTTGCGTTGGTGCGTCAAGTGAGTC
>JAPMOQ010047046.1:250120-261902 GCA_026543055.1 Argiope trifasciata
CAAGTGAGTCTGACGACTTTGCGTTGGTGCGTCAAGTGAGTCTGACGGCTTTGCGTTGGTGCGTCAAGTGAGTCTGACGGCTTTGTGTTGCTGCGTCAAGTAGGTCTGACGACTTTGCGTTGCTGCTGCGTCAAGTGACTCTGACGACTTTGTGTTGCTGATGGAGAGATGGCGCCAAGAGAGCTGTTGAAAATTCATCACATCCGAGGTTATCAATTTGGCGTAGGTATTGGTTGAATTGTGCCAATACGTAGGTTGAATTTCGCCAAGGATCGGACCTGCGATGTTCGAGTTTGAAAGCCAGTAATTTATCCACTATACAAAAATGGCCACCAATGTTTAGTGGTAGTTACTGGCTTATTAAGATGTCACCACATGTTATTGGTGGGAAAGGGAGACAACTACTATTTTTTCTTGGTATTGCACGTATGGTTGTAATTTGTTCCCCGTACATTACCTACATACATTTTTAATCAATTGAAGCATAATATAATGTTCTGCGAATAATCCAAATTTCTTCCGATTCCCCCGTTACGCGCGTATTACCGCATTCGCCAAGCCCGCATATAATGTACTTTTTGTTGTCGTATTCTGTTTGCAGGTTTTACTTTTCAATGCAAATGTGCAGTTATGGTTTCTCTACCACTCTTACTTCCGCTCTCACTCACATACGAAAAACAAACAACTGAAAAGGATTGGAGAACTGAGAACTAGTCTGCAGAAATTCTAAACTGATGTAAAAAAAATTCTAAAAAGCCCCGTTATAGAAAGTAGATTACTTTCTTAGTTCTAGGCTTAAAAGTTTTAATTCTGATGAGCAAAAAATTCCAAGTTATTACGATGTCATGTACCGACCTCCTTCTGTGTAGGGTGAGCGATGATTTCCTCTTTGGTTTCTCCTGTTAGGGGAATGGCCACTTGTTGCTGGCTCTGT
This sequence comes from Argiope trifasciata, assembly GCA_026543055.1. Taxonomy (NCBI): domain Eukaryota; kingdom Metazoa; phylum Arthropoda; class Arachnida; order Araneae; family Araneidae; genus Argiope; species Argiope trifasciata. The sequence goes on from JAPMOQ010047046.1 coordinate 251,055, forward strand.
CGTCAGGATGGGTGATTTATTAGGCTTGACGTCCCTTGGCGAACTGCTACTGCTCTCGCTCTTCTGCTGGCGGTTGTCCCGTCGGATCTGAATCATGGTTTTCATTTTTCCCCATGGAGTTTTGGCAGACTTCTTGGCTGAGAGAGAGAAAAAATATAATCAAGAAAAGAAGGAAGAACAGGGCAAGAGATCTATCTTGGAAATCTGGTTTTTAATATTATAGTGATAATAGCTGTTCACAAAAATAATGGAAAATTTTTACAATAATAAGAGGGAAATTCAAATAAATAAATAAATAAAATCAGACTTTAATTGCGTTGAAACATATTTATACTCACTCAACCTGTAAATCTCTATGCTTAATTTGAAGCAGGTTCATTTTGTATATTTTTGTTAATAAAACAAGCATATTTGACAGAATTTTTCATTTCGCATAACTACTAGGGTGGAATCTTGATAAGGGAAAAGACAATTATGACACAATTTTGGCCAATAAAAATAAAATTTAAAATTTTCTTTTATAGAAGTGAAAAAAAATTAAGATATCAGTTATATTAATTTTAAATCAATCTTTTCTTGAAATTTTTTTAAGATCTAGAAAATTCCCGCAGACTCCTTTAGTTCTGTCCTAGTTTTTGACTAAGTCAGAAAAAAATCCCCCCCTCCTTCTCCCTCCCTACTCGTTGATTCTTTTTATTAATAGGCATGAACAATATATTTTGACAAATTCAAAAAATGAATTTTTTTGTTATATTATGTGTTGAAAAAGTTATTTCTACTCATGATTACGTTTCGAGATTTTTTTCCCCTTATTTAATAGGAAATTTGAGAGATTTTTCAGTTAATTAACAGGAAAATAAATGGATTTTAATGCATATTGTTCCATATCTAATTTATTATATAAATAAGGAATTTTGCAAAATAAATAAGAATCACTAAATTTTAATTACCCATTTCTTCTTTTTCAAAACTTTCCATCGCTGCCTGAGCAGTTTTGGAATCCAAGGTGCCGGACTTCTTGACTAAAACAGAAAAAGTTAAAACATATCAGGATTGGACATATTAGAAGTTTTTAACCATTTCAACTTAGTTTAGTAGCATTAAATAGTAAATTTAATTCAAAAAATAGTTATAAAAGCACAATTTTATTATTGCACTTAATTTTTTTCTTAAAAAATTGGATTAAAAAATTACATTTTTTAACAATTTATTAACTTTTTTTCTTACTTTTAAATTTATGATTGATAATTTTACATATTATTAAGTTTTTATTTATAATGCATAATCATAAATATTATTGACTTTTTAAAACAATTTTTTCTTAAATTTGCACTATTAAAAATATTAAATAAGAAAGAAAGTACAAACTTTCTGACATAAAATAATAATCCGTAATAAAGGTATCGAGGATTCTGTCAATGTAGCAATATGTGGTAAAAAAATAGTAAAAAATTTGAATCTGAAGCAAAAATAAAATTTAAATCACTGAATTTAGTTTAATGTAATTATATTACTGAATACAAAAATGTTATGATTATTTAGGGGTTGACTAATTATTTATGAGTTGCAATCAGATGACGAGAATTAAGCATCCCCACTATAGCAACGCTAGGATATTCGGCCCTGAAGGATTTAACGCGCATCAGATAAGCCTACAAGAGCATTTCGAGCCTGGATTCTTGCAGTTTAAATTAATGAAATACAAATATTTCTTGGCTAAACTCAAATTTCATACAATTTTCTTTCTTTTTTACTGTTTTGTTTTGTTTTGGCATTCAATCTCACTCGGGTTATAAATCTAGTCTAAAAATATCCACCATTGTGTATACAATAGTTGTCGTGTTTCGTGCCCCCTTCTCATAAACAAGAAATTAAAAGCCAGTCACGGCTAATTTATTGAAGAAGAACACCTCCTTTCGTCTGAAGGAGTTATTTGGCATTCTTTCTGTAACCAAGCCTAAGAGTTCGTTTGTTGATAAGTTCCCTCGAAACTAACCCATTTTTTGACAGAAGATTCCAGTGTTGTTTTGAAACAATTTGGTACGTTGTTCAGCACTTGAACTTGTGCCATTTTCCGCCAATAGCAGGCACGCGCAGCCAATCTGTCTTTCCATATCTTCAGGTGCGAAACTGTTTAAAAAGTGTCTTCCAGGTGACGAAAGTAAACCCTTTTCTTTCTATTTATACCTCACCTTGCGCCAGTGATACGATTTCAAAAAGCACCTCGAAAACATTAAAGGTAAAAATATCATAGGTTGGGCACTAAAATTTTATGCCCGCAGCATTCCAGACATCATTCAAGTTCGTGTTCCAGCCGACATTCCGTCATTTTCTTTTTTTTTAAATGACTTTTTTAATTACTATTTTGCTACCCTTTTACATTACTTTGGATAAAATTATACTCCTGTTTGAGTATGTCTGGCACTCGAAGTCGTAAACTTGCAGAAAGCACAACAAATCAAGTGGGCAGGCCAAGCCATTAGGTGCTGTTATTTCTAGTAAGAGAATATTCATTCCCAAGTTTCTGAAATGCAGCCAAGATTGGCGGAGTTCCGTGATGAATTTGAACTGTTGCTGAACGATTTGAATGTCAGAGGTTTACGTATTTGCGTTTGAATTTTTTTTCTCTTTCTTTTTTTTTTTCGAGAGGTGAAAGGACTCTTCCCACGAAGACGACTGATGAAACTAAAGAGGTTAAAAATTTGTAAATGAGAAATCGAATAGTCTAGAAAGAAGCGTATAAAAAAGGGGGACTTGAGTTGTTTATGATGTCTTTGTAAATCAAATTTTTTATGCTGTTTTTTGGTTCAAAATTGTAAAAGTAGGATTAAATAAATTTAAAAATAGTGGAAGTGATCACATCGAAACTTTCTAGCTTATTTATTTTTAAAAGCGTTATCCATTTAACTTCCCTTGCAAAAAAAAAAAAAAAAAAAAAAAAAAAAAAAAACCCTGGACTTTGAACTGACAAAGTCGTAAAGAAATCTCACATTTTTTATATTCCACAAGCAAGCGTTTTATGTTTAGTAGGATTGTGAGGAAAAAATATGTAATCCTTTTTTTGACTGATTAAAAATTAAATCACTTCGCCATGACAAGTTCAAACTCAATTTTCTAAAAATATAAATTGCTGCATTTTTTATCTGTCATGCTTATGTGCATGTGAATGCACAAAGTAGCTGCTAGCTGATGTATTTGGTCAAAATTTGGTTCATAGCTATGGTATCATACGTGATATGGTATACCAAATTTAATTCATCTAGCTCATTGCTTTATATATAGTGTTTCCTTTACTCAGATAAATAACTAATAAACTCCCCCTGAATGAGTTTAATTTTACGTTTGATAGCAACATATAAATTTGGATTAATTTGTCGATTTTTAGTTCGAAATTTGGTCAAATTTCAGTTTTTTTAAACGTTTTTCTCTGTTTAATGAGTTTATAAAAAAGATAGAGTTGCAACCAGACAAATTTCCAAAAATGTATTTCCCCGAACTCAGTTAGGTATGGAACTTGGATATTCCTTAAATTCTCTAGGTATAATTTTTTTAAATAAATATATTGTATATAATAATATTTTAGGGTTGATTCCGGTATCAATATATTATTTTTAAATATTCACTCTTAAATACAGCAGTGTTAAAATTCACACATAAAAATTGCATTTAACATTGTTGTAACAGGTTACATTTAAAAACATTGACTAAAGCAAAGAAACGAATTGTCATAAGGTATTGTTAAAAATATTTCTTAAAAAAATTATTAAAACTTCAGGAAACTTTGTAGAAAGCGAAAAAAATTAAAGAATATTACTGGAATAAGATTCATTTGAGCTTAAAATATATAAATTTAGATAGAATTGAACAATGGTAATAGATAGGAATGAATTTGAATTCCAGAACATGTTAAATAATATTATTTTGCTTTGTCAGTCAATATATTATTTTTAAAATTCCAATTCTTACAATGGTAAAGTGTACTCAAATATCGTATTTAAAATAATTGCAAAGTTCTGGTTTATAAAATGATAAAAATTATTATAAAATGTAACTAAAAAGTACTTTTTAAATTATTAAAATTGGTTAAGATTTGTTAATTAAATGAAAATGTTAGTACTAAAGAGCTAATTTTTAAAATTTTAAAATGATTGAAAAACTACTTTTGTGGATTAATATATTCTGAAGTTGTGCCAAAGTGCATTGGGTTTGCTGAACCTTGAACTAAAAAGTTTTTAATCTTCGAACAGTACAGTTGCCGAGGGAGAAAAGGTTAAAATAATGATAAATATAATTTGATCATAATAACAAGATGTGGCTGAAAAATTTGGTTAAAATTACAGATATGAGAGAAATACGAGATATTAATGCGATTTAAAAAATGTATAGAAGATTTTGAAATTAGAGACAAAAATTTTTAACTAAGAATCTTTATCAAATTTTAAAAAACTCTTTCCATGTGTGCATCTACTAAGATAAATAATTGCAACAAAGAAGCAATCATAGGTTAAATTTAGTAACTTTTGGTCTATTTGTACAGAGTTTTGTTCGAAGTTTTTACATGCCGTGCGATTTAATTAACGATTATGATTTAATTTTAGTATTCAACCCATAAATTATCATGAATTTATACTTTCGAATAGGAAGATGGCAGAATAATAGCGGTTTAATAAAAAAGTACACAAAATAGATCCCTTAAACGATTGAATGACTGAATAGCTTGCGATTGGGGGCTTCTTTTTGCATACAGCCGACCACCCCGCCACCACTGAACGTAGCAGTATCGACAGGATTTGTTGTGGTCAACTGCTGAATAAGTATTGTCCAACCTTACGTTGACCGAATAGTCCAGTGAGATACCAGTCGCAAAAGGACGCAGTTTAACATCAAAACTGTCGTCGGCTGCCCGATGCAGTTTCCAGATCAGAACTGTCTTCGGATGCTACGATTGGGGGCTGACTTTCTTTTGTAGGACAGTTTTGATTTTCACTTTTTGTATATGTTTTCAATAGTTATTTATTATATCGAAAAGTGAATACAAATTTTAGTTTAATCACATGCAAATTAAAATTTGAAAAGGAGTTGTCCCAATATTTTTTTGGAATATTAAATAGACAACTATTAACATGAAGACCATGCTCGACATAGTTATAAGATAGTAGTCATAGTCATACCCTTTACACTATTATTTGTAAGATAGAATATCAGTGACTAAAATGTCTCCATATCTTGAAAAAACAACAACACAACAACAACGAAGATTTAAATAGCCTTTTATTTCTACTACAAATACAAGTTGTGATTTATCTGCATAATATACTCTGTTATATGTCAACAATCTGTTTTCTTAGTAGATACTAACTTTTTTTGCATGTTTAAAATTTCAACTCCTATATCGTAATTTTTAAAGCGATTATTATAACTAACTGAACACAGAAATGCTATAAAAATTAGGATATTCCATAAAAGAACCGTAATTTCTTAAATGGACTTGTCACTTTCAGATAGATCCGCCAATAAATAGCTTGAAATGGCTGTCGGTATAATAATCTAAACATAATCTAAGTGATAGATGTAGGAATGGATGGGTCAAAATGCCCATTCAACCTCATTTAGATCAGTGTCTAGGGTCAATGATTTAGGTTACTGATTAAAGAGAAACTTTTGAATGAAAACAGTAAATTTATTTACAGCAAAGAATAAAGAAAAGACATTAAGAACTATGACAGGACAGGCTATTTACAATCGAGAAAAAAGTATCATCTTTAGATGCCACCAAAGATGTAGCTTAATCAAGTGTTTAATGCCAAAACTACGCTGCATACTAAATAATAATTGTTCGGAGCAAATGACCCTCCCTCTCTCCGTCCGCCAAGCGAATGCTCACAGTTCACTTTTTCTCAAACTTGACGTCACGAGTCTTAGACTTTGAATCAAGGGTATTCAGTAAAATCCCTGGTGCCACCTATTACAATAAAATTAAATTAAATGTGTAATAGTAGTAATGGCCGCTAATCAAATCTCTATATAGATGTTTTAGATTATTTTAACTTTATTAGATTATTTAAGCTTCACTTTATATAATTTTAATAATAAAGCTAATATTTTTTAATTATATAATGTATATATAATATAATAATATATATAATATAATAATAATTTTTAATAATAAAGCTAATATTTTTTAGATTATTTAAGTTTCACAAATCGATGAGATTTAATTATAAAAGAGTGGAAATTTTTCAAAAAAGTGTAAATAGGCTGAAAATATTTAAATAAATATGATTAATAGTATCAAGAGATTGTATAAAAAGCTTTTTTTTCTTTCAGAAGTATATTTATTGATTTCAACGAAATGAAATATAACTATCTTCCATTGGAAATATTTTCTCGAAAAAAGTTTAAACAAATCTCTGAAAGTAGGGAAATCAGCTGTTGGATCACTACATGAAATTCTATATATAGTTTTAGCATTTTGTCTTAATCTAATGATGTTTGATTTTATAGAACGAAAAGAGAATTTAGTGGAACATAGGAAGGAAGTTTTTAGCTCTTCTTTGCATTAGAAAGTGGATTTAAAGAAGCAATTTATCAAATTTTTAAAATTATCTGATTTATTATGTTTTTTATTTCTTCTCCACGAAAAATTATATGCTTCCAAATTTAATTTTAACTATCAATTGTTCCAATGTTAAAAAAAATCACAAAAGAAGACTGAAATATTATGCAAATGTGCTGTAATATTATCTCAATGTAAAATGTAATAATATAAAAAAAATTGTCACTTCCTTTCTGGTTCTTTGGTTTAAACTTGATTAGTAGAAATTTTATTCATCTGAGATTCAAAGCTGTAAGTAATTTTTGTAATAATGTTCTAATTATTATATTTATATATTCTAATTATTATATTTATATATTCTAATTATTATATTTATATATTCTAATTATTATATTATTATAACTCATAATATGAAGCTTCGAAACGCTGAATATAAACGAATGCAACTTCGAAAGAAATAATTTTCATAGCAGCAATACCATTATAAAGATAAAAATATTATTTCGATTATTTAATTATAGAACCATAACAACATTATAATTAACGGTTGTTTGCTTTCAAAAGTAAAGAAAACACAGTTTAAAACTCTCGATCTATATGTATGTTCTAAAAACTCTTTTCAATGCTGTTTTACTTAAGAAAATATATCCAAAAAAAGTATTGTTATTACAGGAAAATTCAAGAATTTAACAAATTTCTAGGCTTTTATCCAACCTAGAGAGTGAAAAAAAATCATAATAATATTTTTCTGTCGTCTCGTGAGTATGTGAACGCGATAACTCAAAAACTGTGTAAGCTGTATAGATAAAATTCTATATGCCGTCTGCAATCCAATACTGTAAATTTTGTCCAAATTTTAGATCAAACCTTTCACTAGAAAAATGAAATTTCCTAAGCACGTATTCGATTTTATTCAATATACTGTGAAGCTAAGCAAAAAAGGCTCAATGTTTAAGATTTACAAAGATAAACTTAGCTTGCTTATTGAATGAAAATATCAGAAATTTCATTTATTTTTCTTCATGACCACTCGCGTTCAAGGAAAATCTATTCAATTGTTATTCCCAGCGTTGTTTGCGATAAAAATTATTTTCCTGTTTTGAATTTATATAAAATAAACTGTTTTATTAGTTGTCACAAAATCTTCACAAGGTTTGTGACTATTTTTAAGACTAATTTTTAAAAATATCTCTTGTAAAAAGTTTTTGAATTTTTGTATAAAATGAATTCAAAAAGTATCTATAAAGCAAGAATGTATCAAAAAACCAGAAATGATTTGAAAATGGAAAGGAAAACGTTTTTTGAGCTAAGAAGAAATACCGAAAAATTCTTTTTATTCGAAAGTTTGCGAAATGATTTGCTCAAAATTTCACTTATAACTTAAGAAACAAAATTCCTAGCTTTTGAGTTAACTATTCAAATTTCTATCAATTCTTTAAATATTGTTTGACTAAAAAATAACAAAAAAATTTCATTTTTTTTCACATTACGAAATATTAAAATAACTGAAAATTCCATTTAATTGAATAAATGCTTCTATGAAATGCTCCATTATGTTATTTGCTTGCATACTGTCACTTATGGGCAATTAATTTTTAATTTATAAAAAATTAAATACTTCATTGATTGTCCCGAAACCTTTCTAGAAACCTTTCAGAAACTTCATAATAATTAGGAGTAAAAATAGAAAAAAATCGATTTAAGTAATTTAAATTTCCAAAACATAGAAGAAAAAGGTGATTTACTACAATTTAATTTTTATAATAACTAAATGTGGATTTCTTATGAGTGTGTTGGTTTTCTACGGACCAGATAATTTAATCTAGAACTACCAAACTTGGCACATATATTATTAGTGAGTGGGAATATGCACCTCACGTTTAATATTAATTAATCAAAAATGGGAAATTTTGGTGGGCTTTCGCAAGAATATCCGAAAATATTTTGACAGAAAAAAGATTTTCATCTGAAAGCCAGCAAAATTGTATTTCTAAAGATATCAATTTCTTAGCCGAAAAATAAAGTTCCTATTTTTAATTAGTTGTTAAAAGCATTAAAAAATATTTTCTAAATTTATTTCACTTAAAATAAAATTGTTCTGTTTCATTCACTTTAAGGGTTTAAATGTTTTGAGATAATACGAATTTCCTTTTTTTATAAAGCATCCCCGCTTACATGAACCATATTTAATAAAATGTTTGCGATATTCAAGCATTTTAAATAAAAAGAATGATGTACTCTATTACGAATAAGGAGCAAGTTATGAAAATTGGGATAATACGATTGTTACGAATATGTAATTTTGCTTTCCCGCACTAATAATGTCATCGCACAGAAGACAGATTTACAGCCATCTGTATTGAATGGTTCCGGGTGTGAAGTCAGAGAGCCAGAGCTTGGCGACCATTTGGCGGTAACTTTGGCAACAAAATGGATAATACCTGCAAACTTTCGAGAATTTTCCCGATCCGTCTAATAGGAGCCGAGACACATTCAGAATTATCCTGATTGGTCCAGAAGATTTTAGCTCTGCCTTCAACTGCTATATAAGGAGCCATCTGAAGTTGGAGTGCTAGTCGAACAAGTAGACCTAAATAGAGAGGTCTTAAACTGAGGAGTTTTGAACGGAGGACTGCTGGATCTTTGTGTGCTGTGGTAGTGTCTTCTGTCTGTCTGTTGTGTGGGTCGATCCTGAACTGTGTGATCAATCAATAGACCTGAATTGAGAAGTCTAGAATCGAGGAACTACCTCGAGAATACTGAAGCTACATAGGAGTGCTGAATTGCTGTGTGGCGTATTCTGACGAAGCCTGTGTCGTGTGCTGTAGCCCTTTGTGTCATCGTCTGGAACGGGGAGTCTTAAACTATGAAGTAGTCCCGTTGTGTGAAGTAGTGAGTCGGCAGCGAAAGCAAGAAGAGACAGAGGAGTAGTTTCGGCCTGTTCGGGAGAGACTATACGTGAGCATAGATAGAATCCCTTAAAGATTCCCTCTCCTGCTTAATCCTGTATGGTCGTTTTGTGAGATGTGGACGTTGTCACTACGGAATTTCTGCCTGTTGACTACTGTTGTTACTGTGAACTACCATCTGAAGTAGAGTATTACTGCGCTGTCCTGTGTGTTCGTCTCAGCTGCATATAGTTATCTTCTTTACATAGTTGTGCTGTAAATATTTGTCGTCTTTGTGCTGTCCTGTCTTTGTGTGTCGTCTACTGAAGGACTGATCATTGTGTGTGTGCTCATCTTCTCACACCATACACACCCACCATACAGGTAAACGAACCCGACGGATTAAGTTAGGAAATCCGTAACACTATTTTATAAAAATGTGTGATTTCAGGCCATTATATTGGCAGTCTCATTCACCTCTCAGATTTACCTTTATCTTCTTCTAGGCTGATTAGACTAAAATTATGAATTAATAACTTTTTCTAAAATAAAATATTTAGCATTTCGTAACTCAGTTTCAGTTTGTCGCTGAAGAGAGATAGGGTTTTTTATTATTTAAAATTTGGAATGCCAAAAACATAACTGAATATGATTCCGGTGGACCGAAGAACTGTATAAAATTTGAAATTTTCTCAGAATTACGATTATTAACCGAGATAAAATAAAACGTTATTATTTCCCTTATTGAAACTTTTTGAAAGTAAAACTAAAAATTGAAAATCGGATATTTTTTATTAAATAATTCTTTGAGATAGTGATTAAATTATACAAAAATTTTCAATAGCATAAATAAGATGCCAATGCTGAACGCTTCTAAGTTGTATTTATCTTATACTATAATACGAGGAATGGTTGTCAAGTCGAAAATCGCCCCAGAATTAATAAACTCCGGTAAACTTGGGGGTCTGGGGTTTTTGGCCACGAGGAATCGATTGGCGCCGGTTTTGAAGCGCTACGGTTGAGCAGTTTGGAGTTACAGATAGGATATTTTCAAACTTTATTAGTTCGCCATAATGGCTACTTAAATTTTCAAGTGGTAACGTGTTGCCATCTATAGTCAATATGCCATCTATATCAATATTCATATATATTTTTTTTCATTTCATGCAGACACGTGATGAAAATTGCATTTTTATATGTTTAATGCGCAATAATAATTTATTTTTTTAAATTTGAATTTTTGTCAATCTGATGGCAACATATTAATAAGATAATTTTTTCCCTTTTACTCGTAACGCATGCTATTTATAAACACGATTATTTTTAAATCCCAAAATTAAGGTAAAACAAATATAAAAGAAAAAAATAAGGATAACTTTGATATTTTTACTAAATTTTCTTTTA
>JAPMOQ010047046.1:261912-279040 GCA_026543055.1 Argiope trifasciata
TTTTCTTTTAAAAAAGTACGATTCTAATTCCACTGCTTTTTATTAAGAGAAATTTGTTAATGAAATTTTGAATTTAGCACTCGTTCGTTAACTAAAAAGATTCGTTCTTTTTGATTCGTTCAAAATTACAATTTCCAAATATTCAAATTTCCAAAAAAACATTTAAGGAACTGATTTCGATTTCAAATCACCGTCAACAAAGTCCGACATTTCAACATTCATCAGATTTCAAGCCACATTTTCAACATGCAAAACGCACCTCTACATGAAATTCTTCAAGGAGCCGGAATTTTGGAACAACAAGCGATCAACTCAATTCTACCCGCAAATGGACAACTAGAAGATACCGTCATTGTCAGAATGCTTCTCCATTACGCCGAACAAGCTTACCCGACCGTCAAAGTTGCCGTACTTCACCCTGAATTTGTCGCACGTTTCTATGTTACAACCGCAGATGGCGCTTATGAAGGACGATATCAGCGACCAGAACAAGGCTTCCAACTATCTATACGGCGTTCAACAAGGATTCGACGTGCTACTCATTCCCATTCACAAGAGAGCTAAAATGGATAGAGGCGAGCACTGGATGCTAGGAATTTACGAAGCAAGTTATGGAGAACGTCAACTATTAGTCTGCGATCCAGTCGACAACCCGCTGCCCATCGATGCTGTTTTGAGAAAAATACTGCGACGCGTTTTGAATACCGTTGTTACGAATGAAAAGCTGAAAGGATGCATCGTGCAACCTCGCAACGCTTACAACCACCAAGATGGCGCGTCTTCCTGCGGAGTTTACATCGTCTTTTATGCTCGACATTATCTCTCTCATCGACGCCTTTTCCTGGACAAGAATTTTCAAGAAGCAGATGAACGGAAGCAAATTTATGAATTCGTTGTGAACAGTGACCAATTGAACATGTCGGGACCATCTGAAGCCGCATCTTTCACATCTTCGACCAATATGCAGGCTTTGAATATCCAAGACCCGATGATAACGCCGTTGCGCCCGACAAGAGCAGTCAAGCAGGGTAGAAAAGAACGAATCTCGGATATATTGATGGAACTTAATGCATCTCAACGAGAAAAATACCGCGATTATGCAAGACGCAGACGAAAAAACGAAACGAGGGGCCGCAACATTCGCCTAGAGGAACAACGCCGCCTTAATGCAAGACTCCGTAGAGCTGCGAAATCTCGGCCTGCGTCAACCTACAAAAATGCTGCAACTTCCGACGTGGAATACCAAAGTCTTGGTCCATTTAACGTCGCTTGCATCCACGATGGCGCTTTGCATTTCCCAGAAGAAAGAGTGAAGAACAAAATACACGTAGATTCATTTGGCGACTGCTGCTTACATGGAAGAATCAAACTACCAATGCCCGAATTTCCAAACGAATTAGCGCTTCTATTTGCACGACAACACCGCCTATCGGAAGAATTCCACAGAAGGATCCGCAACATCGACGCCTGCTTTGCACTTGCCTCATTCAAAGTCGACGACGACAGAACCGTCAATCAACATGGAATCTACGCGTTTATCGCCGGCGGTCAAGTCCATCACAAGATCAACCTGGCAACGCGCCCGACTCAAGGCCCGCAAGGTGGATTTGAACAGCCGAAGTTTGCCCAAATGTACTTCATGGACCCGGACGAGGCTACAGCTGCGCGATCTGAGCTCAACCGAGAGTTAAGCCAAGAACTATTGCAACTACTCGAGGAGATCATGCGCCTTAACAACCCGTTCGCCCAATCGTTTATGATGATGAGAGAAGTGATCGAAGAAACCAACCAACGCGCAATCGCAGCCGGAGTACAACCACCCGATGTCCACCTCGTCTTTACAAACCGTGAAGGCGACGATCCTCGACGATTCAACGCACCAGTTGTAAACGAAATAGCCGCAGTCTTGACTCTCAACGCCGATCAAAGCATCCCAGAGAATGAAATGGTCATGCGAGAACGCGGAAAAAAAATCACGCAGCTAAGCAACATCGATGGTCGCGTCGAGCCTTTTACCTACCCGCTTTTCTACCCGAGAGGAACTTTTGGATTCTATGTTTGAATGCCGCTGCACACGCCTTATCCATCAAGAAATCATGTTACACGCGCAGAATTAGCCTGTTACCGACTCGCCTACCGTCCGAAATATGCCAAGCCACTCCCGATCCATAGCACAAATGCAGGAATAGATCAACGATTGGTCGAGTTTAATGCACTTCACTTTGGCGGACGCTTACTCCAGCAGTACGTGGTCGACACCTACATTCGCGTCGAAAGAGATCGCATACAGTGGATAAAGAGCCATCTGCGTGAAATTCAAGCCGAGAAATACGCCGGAGTTCACAACATGCTCAGAAGCTTGGCTGCGCAAAAAGATGCTGCAATTGGCGAAACAACCATCCTACCGTCCTCTTTTCCCGGATCAACGCGCTGGTACACCGAGAATTTCGAAGACTCCATGGCATTAGTGCGAAGATTTGGATCGCCCGAATTTTTTATCACCATTACCTGCAATACGCAGTGGCCAGAACTCCTGTCAGCGATACGCAATGAATTCAACGCCGCAATTCCGGATAGCCTGTTGGCTCTAACCCGTCCAGACATCGTTGCAAGAGTCGCACGTCTCAAATTCAGCCAAATCGTCAAAGACATCATGACGCATCAAATCTTTGGAAGAGCATCCGCGTACGTCTTCACCATCGAGTTCCAAAAGCGAGGTTTACCGCATATGCACCTATTAGTGATTATGTCGCCAGCGGACAAGATTCACAGCGCTGACCAACTTGACGATTTTATCTCGGCGGAAATTCCAGAAGATGATCCGGAACTCAAGGAACTGATCTCGAAATGGATGATCCATAACCCGTGTGGTGATATGAACCCAAGCGCTCCGTGCATGGTCAGCAAACATGGAAGAGACCAGTGCAGATGGGGATTTCCAATGGAACATCAAGACATGACATCGCTGGTGGACGATGAAAAGCCGAGGTATCGCCGACGCTACAATCCATTGATGGATCCAATGAACCCAGAATTCTCGCATGAGCAAGCCATCTACAGGAAAGACTGCAACGGCCAGCGCGTCACCACAGACAACCGCCACGTCGTCCCGTACAACGCTTACCTGCTCAAGAAGTATCAATGCCACATCAATGTCGAATTCGTCGGCAGCATCGGACCGGTGAAATACCTCTACAAGTACATCTACAAGGGCCATGATTGTGCTACGATAAAGGCCGTCGAAAACCAGCAGACGATCATCTACAACGAGCCGGAGAAGTACGTGGAAGCTCGCTATATCTCACCAGTTGAAGCATGTTGGCGCCTATTCAAGGATTTCGAGATCCAAGCGAAAAGCCACACCGTCGTTCGACTTGACATTCACCTACCCGGACAAGATGGCGTTAACTTGGACCAAACGCCAGTTGACCTTGCCGATATTGGACAGAAGGGATCGACCTTAAGGGCTTACTTCGGCCATAACACCGCGCTGAAAGAAGACGAAGCGAACGGAAAGGCAGTCACCTACCACTATTACCATGAAATGCCGGAGCACTACCGATGGATTGGCCAGACGAGCACTTGGTAGAAGAACGTGAATGCTTGCAGCAGAATTGGTCGCGTACATCCAGTCAACTTCGTTTCCCAGCCAGAACTTTTCTTTCTGCGCACGCTTTTGTTCCACGTCAAAGAACCAACGAACTTCAGAGACCTCTACATTGTCGACGGTGTCCAGCACGCAACCTACAAGCAAGCCTGTCTAGCCAGAGGCCTCACATACGACGACCAACAGTACGTAGAAGGACTCCACGAATCTGCTTCATCGAAAATGCCAAGTGTTATGCGCATACTCTTCGCTCAAATCCTGATACTTGGTGCGCCAGAAAACCCGAAGAGATTATGGGAACTGTTTAAAGAGGACCTCGTGGAAGATTTCATTCGAGAAGCAAGACGCACTGGTGGTTCCATAGAAGAAGCGATAAAGCGTGCCTACCGAATCATCGCGCATAAACTGAACACCGAAGCTACCGAAGGCCGCAACTTCCGATACTGGGTGCAGACACATGGCATGGAAGACATCGACAACTATGAGCAAGATTTGGAACACTATATGATCGACGTCGACGAATCAACAGCAATCGGAGACCGCATGTACCAGCAACTCAACGCAAAGCAGCGTGAAATCGTCGACACCATAATCCAAGCACTTGAAGACCCGACTCCTGCTGCGAAATGCTTCTTCATAGATGGACCAGGAGGAACCGGGAAGACATTCGTCTACAGCACGCTGTATCGCATCGTTACCGGAAGGCTTCAGAAAGTGAAATGCATGGCTTACACCGGGATAGCAGCGATTCTTCTACCGAGTGGTCAAACAACGCACCGAACCTTTGGCTTGAAAGTCCCGCTTACATCCGACTCAAGATCATCCATCAAACCAGGATCATCGAAGGCGAACGCACTCAAAGAAGCCCACATGTGTCTGATGGACGAAGCTCCGATGATGTCAAAATACGGCTTGCACAACATCGACGAACTCCTACGCGCGATTTGCAACAACATTCCGTTTGGAGGCAAAGTCATGGTGCTTGGTGGCGACTTCCGACAGTGCAGTCGAGTTCAACAACGTACCAACAAAAGCGAAATACTCGACCTTTTGATCAAGAGAAGCCATCTGTGGCAACACTTCAAGACTTATTCGCTCGAAAAGAACATGCGCGTTGATCCCGAAGAAGAAGAATTCGCGAAATACCTGCTAAAGCTCGGCGACGGGGAACTCGAAGTGAATGAACTCGGCGAAATAGAAGTCCCAGAAGAAATTCGCTCTGGTGGTAACCTCATCGATGAAATCTTCGGACCATGCCTCAGAAGTGGGAACTACGAAGCAATGAAGAATCGCGCTATTCTTGCACCATTGAACGACGATAAGGACAAGATCAACGAGCAGATTATCGCTACGCTTCCAGGCGAAGAGCAGACATACACAAGTTTCGACTCGGTAAAGGATCAACATGAAGGGGGAATTCAATTCGCGCCTGAATTCCTGAACTCGATCAACATCGCCGACTTGCCTCCACACAATCTGAAGCTCAAGAAGAAGGCCATCATCATGCTTCTCCGAAACTTGGACGTCTCTGAAGGAATGTGCAACGGAACACGATTGATTGTCACCGAACTTTGCAACAACATCATCAAGGCTAAGATCATCACCGGTGAACACGCAGGCCGACAAGTACACCTTCCAAGGATCACGCTCGACTCCAGCAAATCACAGCTTGGCGCAACTATGCAACGGCACCAATTCCCAGTTACTCCAGCATTCGCCATTACGATACACAAGTCACAAGGCCAAACATTCGAATTCGTCGGCGTGCTTCTCCTCACGACGGTCTTCGTGCACGGAATGCTCTACGTCGCGTTTCCAAGAGTCAAGCATCAAAGGGCGTTGAAGGTCCTGCTGCCTCCTGAGAATCCAACCCAAACCCGAAACGTCGTATGGAAAGAAGTCCTGAACAAGAGAAACTCACCAGCCGCACCTGCCTCTCCGACAAGAAACTACCTGGACAACATGGAAGACTTCGCAATCGATGATTAATGTTTATTATGTTTATGCTGTTATAGGTTTATAATATGTTTCTTATGTATGTATATATGTTTGGTTTTTCTAAATAAATTTGTCAAAAATATTGAACTTCAACACACTTCAATCTTTACACTGCTCACTTTGTACCATTTCTTTAATTGTAAAATTTTTTGTTATCAATTACATTTTATTTCCTATCACTTTTCAAACTTTACCTTAGTATAGAATAGTTCCCTTTCCGAACTCTAACTTTGTTTAGAATAGTTTACAATGGTGCACTTTGACCGGTTATCTTTTCACCAATGGTTTCACAAATTTTCTTATGGCATGTATTGTTTTGATAAATCACAATTGAAAATTTAAATATTCGAGTTAGCTTCGATACCTGTTTTCTCCGAGCGGAGCTCGGTCACCCGCTGGTAATTTTAAAATCAAAGCTGTTTTCAGCAAAAAAAAAATGTTTTAAATTTGTTTTTCTTATTCTAATTTGAAATTAATGTAAAGATTAAAAATAAAATCTACGATCGCAAATTTCAAATTATCATATGAGAACATTATTATTGTTAAATCATTAGTTGTTTTAATTAATTTAAGTCATTAACCAGTTTAAACCGGCCAGAATTGTTATCATGACCAAAGCAGTTCTGACGTCAAAATTATCGAGAACTTATGATGTCATTCGATAACTCTTGCACATATGAGATATTCATGAAATGAAATTGAATTGAATTAATTGAGGCTGAAATTGCTTACTGGGATCATGCAGTAATGAAAGATGAGCTTAAAACTCTCATCATCTCAATGAAACTTGATTGAAAAGCTGAAATAAAAAATGAAGACTACCTTGCAAAGTACTGATAACTCCTTGCAATCACCAGTATTTAATAGATCTCGATAATTAATTGGCCTTAACTTTTTTTGTGTTGCAAATATTGGAATCTTGCTATTTACAGCGAGATCAGCATTAAATTCTCTGGGAAATGATAGCAAAAGTTTGCATTTTATGAAGCATATAAGCATACAAAGTTAGAAAGCATAACGATTTTCAAAAGTGTCCAAATTTTGGTCACCATTGTTATGTAAAAGAGGGAGAGGGATAGAGACCGATAGAGAAGTCTTGTGATTGTTTCAAACTGGTAAATAACTTAAATTAAGACAATTCTTAAGAATACAACGTGTGAATAATTTGGAAATCCAGTTGTAACTTCAGTTGGAGATAAATCGCCAAATGTGGCAATCGTATGCATTATTTTCTGATACCCTTAAAAGCTTTAATTGCCAGTTTGTAGTCTACGTATTTTGGGGCTTCAAAGGCTCCAAATTTTGTTGCCAATGCGTTTTGAGGCTTCCAAAACTTCAAACCAAAACAACATCATATTCTCACATTATAAAAAAATCTTTAATCGAAGTTTAATCGTTTCCTTTGCAATTTAAAGTTCAAATTTTATGAAAAACTGGCAAAAAATTAGAAAGAGTTGATTAGTACAATGAAGTAAGGCTTCTTGTAGGAGTTATATGAATAAAAATTTAATGCTGAAAATATTTTTCAGAAGAAGTTATTTAAAGATCATTTTGCATAAAATATTAATCAAAACTTTTGCGAGTTTTAATCATGGTGAATCAATTGACTGCCAAAAGTGACTTGAATAATACGGTGTAAATTGAGGTGGTACGATGTACAATTGTAATTATTCAAAAAAAAAAATTAAATTTCCTGTATTGTAGTATACATGGGATTTTTAAATAATAAAAGAAATATACAATAATTTTTTAGATAAATTTGTTTTTAGATAAAATTTTCGATCATTCCATTTCTTGATCATTCTAAAATGATAAAAGTGCGGTAACAAGAAATGTCAGAGGATGTCAAATCCTAGAGAGAGAGCGTAATATTTATGGTTGTATTTTTTTAAATTTAGAAATGAGGAATTTCTTTAATTAAAAATATAATAGATAAGAAATTTCTGATCCAATCGCAAACTATCGGGACTCGCAAAATCACAAAGAACAGGCGGCATAGCTGAGATAGTTATATTCCTTGGCTTTGAAAAACTTGGATGGAAACTTCTTTTTACATACATTACATATATTACAAAATATTCCAAAATCTGTATTGTGAACAGCAAAGAACCATTGTAAAAGAACTATGAACCATTCAAAGACAGTTTATCTTGCAAGAAAACACAATGGCCATGCACAGAGGAAATATGCAGAAGAAAAACCATTTATAGAAGTCAGTATAAAAGCAGCAAAATGTTAAAAAGCCATAATGGCGCAAATCACTCCAAAAGGAGAGTTCATCTAACCATTTTATACCGATTTCAGTTTGTGAAATCCTTTTTTATATAACGTTCTTTATAGGATATCAAATATTCTAGAACAAATGCTGGAATACAAGTTCTAATGAAACTATCATGGAGATTCTCGAATGTGCAGTATTTTTCATTTTTTTCCTTCAAAGTTTTTAAACTCGCGGACTAATCGCCAAGTTCGTTGACAATATTGGAGGTGATTGATTCATCATCATTCAAGTCAACCGTATAAACACAAAAGGATTTCGAAATTTTCTATAATATGTAATGTAAACCAAAAAAAAAAAATGTTTTTTATCCACGTCTCTCAAAGCGAAAGAACAGCAGTAATCTCAGCTATCCAGCTTGTCCCTTATGGTTTTACGAACCTCTATGTGTTATCAGGAATCTCTTATCGATTATTTAGTAGTCCTTATTATAGCTATAAAGCTATTTTACTTACCAGGAGTTGAGCAAGGAAACAATATTGAGTATTCGTAACAATACAATATTCATAATTCTCTTATTAACACATCATAATTACAATATTCATAATTCTCTTATTAACATTATTTATTAGCTGATTTGTCCAGATCTAGAGGTCATTGTGTGTGTGTGCGTTCGTTCATTCGTTCAAATTTGCGTGCTTCAGAATCTCAAGCGGTCCGCGATGGCCCGGTGGTATAGTCTCGGCTTCGGAACCGGAGGGTTTCAGATTCGAGACTCGATTCCACCGAAGAACCGTTGTGTGAGGGGGTCTGTTGCACTTTAAATCTGTCAGGCCAGATGTCCTTCCGCTGGTGTGGCGTGGTGTGGAGAGGGGGGTGCCAGTTCAGGTGTCGTCCTCGTCATCTGATCGTGGTTCAAAATTACGATGTCCGTCCCAAAATAGCCCTCGTGTTGCTTTAAACGGGACGTTAATATAACTAAACTAAACTGATTAACACAACAATGTTTATTTCCTAGCTTACTATTTGTTTGTTAACTACATAAATGAGACAAAAATTGTTCAAAACGCACTACAGAACCGTTGGACCTAATAACGCTGAATTTCACACATATTTATTTGTAAAGAAATTGGTAGGTTTCCGGATAAATCTCGTTTAAAGGCCTTTTTTCAAAATTTGAATTTGATTTTTTAAATTAAGTACTGCAATAATGTTTTTTATGGCTTTACTCCATGGCTTTGGATAATATTAAGTAAAAAATCATTTTTAAACGTTTAAAAATTGAACCATTGGAAGCAGTCTGCCAAAAAATGAACCAATGGAAGCAGTTGAATGCTTTCTAATAAAAATATTAGAAAGCATTTGATGTACTTGCATGGTCTGTCAAAGATCGCCCATAATTAGGTGCGATCAATGACAAGCAGTCTTTGGGGATATGGTTAACACATTAAAGGCGAGGGATCTTGACGAAAGTATGCAAGGTAACACGAATCAAATCGTAGTACTACTATCCCGCCTTTGAGATGTTAATACAAAAGTATCAAAAAATCGGATACATATTTTAAGCAACATTTTTTTAAAGAAAATAGAAACCACTATTTGATGTAGAGCAACAAATGAAATCAGAAGATTACATACCAAATTTCATATATTCAAGCCATTATCATGTTTATATTTTGTGAAAGTACAGACCGATGGATGTTGTTTAAAATTGGTAAAAATGACACGTCACATGCCAAAACTATAAACTAAATTTTATTCACTAAAATTATTTCATTCTCCAGTTATTATGTTTATATGCACGCAAATGAATAGACCACTGACCGGTTAATGACTTGTCGGATTTGATTCCAAATTTAATTCACATCTATATTTAAGGTATTAAAATTATGTACCCAATCTTATTTATTTAGTTCTCTTAATTTTATAATTGTGTTATCAAGATATTAAGCAGACAAACTTCCTTGAATTAGTTAGATGCAAGATTTGTTAGAAATATAGAAATGGGTTGTAAGGTTAATATACCAAATTTCATCAGTTTAATTCAAAGCCTTTTTGAGTTATCGTGTTTACAGAAAAACATAATTCTAAAAATTTATTTTTGTGGATCCAGGCAGTTCTATAGAACGTAAACATTCGTCAAAATTGTGATAATAAAAAGATATATAGCTGAACAAAATAAATAAATAAAAAGATAGCTTTTCAATACTATCGATTTCCTTTCCATGCATATTTTTTACTAATTTTACTAATTTTTTTAAAACATTTTTAACTATATTTATTTCTTTACTAATTCTTCTTTAAATTTAATAAATTATTGAAAATATTTTTAATAATATTTATTTATGTGCTAATTTTATAAATGTTATTTTATCACGTTTATATGAAGAAATAAAACATAAAAGTTTATTTCTGTAATCTTAATAAATGATTAAATATATTTTAAAGCATAAATTGAAATATTAATTTTTCTTTCTTTAAGCACCTATGTTTACACAAATGTGAATTAGACGATAGCAGCTACAATTGATTGTGTACGTTATAATTGCTATTAATAAGAGTAGAGTTTAGAAGTAGTGTACGAATAAATACATCAAATCTCAAAATTTATGATAAAATGTTTACCTTTGCCTTCAATATTTGGAGCTATACGTTTACACAAATGCGAATTGGATGGTAGTAGATACTATTTATTGTGTACGTTTTAGTTGCTATTAACACTAGAAAGATGACGACTTAATGTATACGTATATTGCCCCAAAAAAGTCAAAATGACTGCATTGCGAAAGAATAACTAATGTGTAAAGAAATTTGTTTAAAATTAATTTTTAATATTTCTTATACTATTTACAGTCATATAGCAAGTTATTAGTAAGTACTAACAATAAAAAATTTACTTCATTTGGAACAAAAAATAATTTATTCATTATTTGTACATTTTAAGCAAATATAAGTTGAAATCTTTTTATGTGTACATCTTCCGCAAACATACTTTTGACATTTTTCACATATATTATTTGTTTTGCTTTTGTTGCAAAGTCGTACTTGACAAAACTATATAAACTAATATATAAACTGTTATACGAAATCGGAGCCGATTTGATTTCATATAATCAGATTGGCTCCGATTTCATATAAGAAATTTACTCAATTCAATAATAAAAGTCCTTTGATTATTTAAAATTTTCCAAGTAGTCAAAATGATTGTTTTTAGGCAATACAGGTATAACATATATACCGGAAATGAAAGAGGGGGAGGCAACTACAATGATTAATGAACGCATTTATATGTTGTACAAAAAGTCACAAAATTCTAAGAAGCTGTGTTATTATATGCACAATTGTTTCTCTAACTGAAATTGAAAAGCAGTCAAAATGACTGCCTTAGGCAATCTAGTGTTAATAAGAGAATTTAGGAAACAGTATACAAATAAATGCATCAAACCTCAAAATTTATCATAATACAATGTTCAACCTTGCTTTGAATGTTTGGAGCTGTTTTATAAAAATGGTGTTTTTTCACTGTTCAAGCACTGGATTACTCCAATGCCCTGCCACCATGTACAAGTCACAGCAAAGAAAGAAGTCAAAACATAATTTGTGCGTTATTTTGGTTTTCGGATTCTGAGGCTACATGCCCTTAGTAGGACATCTCAGCAAAAAAGAACCGAGCAGAGAGAGCAGCAGATCGAGGGGCAAGATATTAAGAAGCCCTTGATGTGCAATATCGCGTAGAAGATCAGGTAATTTGTTTCTCCCACTCATCTTTTGCATTTCTTGGCACTCGTTCCGCTGGCAGAAAGTAAAGGAAAAAAAATTGTGACAAAGATGGAGTGCGACGAGTGTTTTGTCATTCGCAGTTCATGAATACGTTTCTGAGTTAATAAATATTGCTCGGATTCAAATGGCCGAAACAAAAATAAGACCTCGCCATTAACTGATTACATGTCACAACGAGGAGGAATAGACAAGAGGTTTTTCTCCGTTTTATTTCCAATCTAGGATGGCAGGTCCAAGAGTCATACCCATTTTAAAACAGAGTTAATTCATACTCACATGAAGCATGGTTTTTTTTTAAAGCTGTATAAAGTTCATTTTTTTAAACCAGTGAGAGTAGTCTCCCAAATACTTTCTTAGATGTTATTTAAGACATTGTGTGCAAGCACATTTCGCAGCGGAATTATACCGGGAGCGGACACTTAGCGCGTAAATTTAGTTATTCAATTAAACCAATATTCAATAAATATTGCTCGGATTCAAACGGCCGAAACAAAAATAAGACCTCACCATTAACTGATTACGTGTCACAACGAGGAGGAATAGTCAAGAGGTTTATCTCCGTTTTATTTCCAATCTAGGATGGCAGGTCCAGGAATCACACCCATTCTAAAGCAGAGTTAATTCATACATAAAACATTTTTTTTAAAGCTCTATTAAGTCCATTTTTTTAAACCAGTGAGAGTAGTCTCCCAAAAACTTTCTCAGATTTTATTTAACACACTATGTGTGCGGGTACATTTCTCAGCGGAATTATACTGCGAGCGGGCACTATGAGAGTGAAATAAAGTTATTCAGTTCAATCTCAATAGATCGTAAATTATTTCCTTTTTTTAACCAACTTTTCGTATTTTATATTGAAATATGTAAACAAATATATAAATAACAACCATAAGATTTTTGTAAACAATATATATATATTTTTAGAGGATAAATTTATAAGAGTATCGCAAATATGAAAAATCAAATAAAAATAGTAATATCCAATTTTAATTTTTTTGGATTATGTTACATATAAACGTTTTTACATTATAAAAAAATAAAAACGGCAATCATAAAACTAATAAAGTTTTACAGTGTGGTAACGTTCCTCTATGAAGAGGTACACGGCAAAATTCACCCATTTCGCAATAAAAAGTTAATTTTAAATCTAAATTTTTTTAAATTCACCTTCCCGTTCCGCATCGACTGATGTAAAACTAGTTTTTGTCTCAATTTTTCCAGAATCTATGTAGTAGACAAGAATATTCGTTTTCCTGTATATACCGTTATTTTTGCACCCACAAACAAACCATGTTGTTACACTAACCCGTACTAGTACGTGACCCACGCTCAAGTATCATTTAACAGAACACGTACTGGTACGTGTCCCGCATACAATGTGTTAATAAAGGTATTATATACCTTCTCCTGCATAAAATGGTTGGATTTGTAGTGCTCTCTTTTGGCTTGTGGTCATATTATCTGGCTATGAAATCTAAAATTGCGAGTTCGATCTTAGCTATCTTCAAATAGTAACATTGGTGACCCGAACAAGGAAAATAAATAAATAAATACGCTAACTTCGTGCAGTTGTATTGGTGCCCTCTATACAAAGCAAAAATAAAAAAATGGCAATGAATAATAAACCGATAAAATAAATAAAAAAGAAAACTGATAAATAATCGGGCAATAAATTATAGTTAAGGCGCATTAAAATCAACAGCAAAATATATCACCACTAAAAATAGTAACAAACAGCGTTCGTCTCACCTTCGATTCAGTGGATTAAGGAATGTGTGGCTTGGTTACTAAGGTGACCGAGCGGTTTGTAGATTTTTCTCCCGCTGATGTGGTGTGGAAAGGAGGGGGTGTCAGCTGTGGTGTCTTCATCGTCATCTAACGATGACTCAAAATTACGAGGTCCATCCCAAAATAGCCGTAGTGTTGCTTTAATACGGGAGGTTAAAATAACTAAAGCTAAACTAAACTAGACTCACTGGAGGAGGAATATTGTAGTGGTCACTTTTATCATGTTATCTGGCTCTGAAACCTAAAGTTGCGAGTTCTATCCTAGTTATCCCCAAATGGCAATAGATATTCGGTACGAAAACCTTAAATGCCTTGTATGACAGTGGATGAGCCGGGATTGTCTGGTTGGTAGGTTGTCAGATTCGCATCCTTTGGGTTGGGAATTCTAATGCCACTGCCCCCAAACTCTCCGGGTGCAGGGTGGCTGGTGTACGCATAAATCTGTCGCTGCCAGAAAGTCTTACTAGTCGAGAAAATATCAATAGGGGTACTGGATAAGAGGTTTTCGTTGTCTGATTCAGGTCTAGCGATCTGTGAATGAGTGAACGAAATGTAAGAATGAAATCCGTTTCGTCAAAAGGGCTGTGAGGCATGAATAGCTGAGACGCACTCTTGGCCCAAGATGGAGCTACTGAAATACGAAATCTAAAACTAGGATTAAATTCGCAAACTTCATCAAATTGCATAAAGATTTACAATATTTAATTGAACATTTTCCAGATGTCATCTATTTGGCTTTTGTCTTTTCAAAGGAACCCACTTGCTTAAGTCGACATATTAGAAAACTCACCCGCTTTCCTTCAATACCTTTAATTCTTCAAACTCTAAATGTGATTTACAGAAATTTATCGTGGGTGGAGTACATAATAATTGATGAGATAATGGAAACAATGATGTTTATATTCTATACCAAATTCAAAATTTGTTAGGGATATTCTAGACTCTGAAGATAATGAGAGTTGATAAAGAGTTTGATTTAAAGATCCCATCAGTGAATCACGATATTTCAATGTGCAAAAGTTTAATTGGATCATTATGAACTTAATGACACAAAAACGTTTTGCTCTCGGAGTGGGAGATAAAGAAAATACTTAGTCGAATTGTACTTTTTATCTGAAAAAATATATCACCTCGAACCTGGGACCTTACGGATGTTAGCCAGATGACATGACCACAAGACTAAAAGTGATCACTCAGCCTTGAGTATGTTATCTGGCTTATAAAGCTTCCACTACAATACTCCCCCTTCAGTGAGAGGTGAGACGAACGATATTTTTGTTTCCGTTTAGTAGTGATCTTATTGGTTGTTGACTTTTTAATGCGTCTTACCCATTTTTCTTTTTGGCTGATTATTTATCAGCTTTTTATTTTTACACTTTATTTATTGGCTGATTATTTATCGCCATTTTTTTTGCTGATTATTTATCAGTCTTTTTTTATTTCCTGATTATTTATCAGGTTTTATTATTATTATTTTGCTGATTATTTATCAGTCTTTTTTTATTTCCTGATTATTTATCAGGTTTTTATTATTATTATTTTTCTGCTTATTTATCAGGTTTTTATTATCATTATTTTGCTGCTTATTTATCAGTTTTTTTTATTTGCTGATTATTCATCAGTCTTTTTTTTATCTGCTGATTATTTATCAGCTTGATTCAATTTTATTTGACTGATTATTTATCAGCCATTATTTTTGTTAATCGGCTGATTATTTATCGCCGTTTTATTTTAATACTTTTCGGGTAGAGGGCGCCACAACAGCTGAACGAAGGTTGCGTTTTTTGTTTATTTTCATCGTCCTAGGTCACCAATGTTGCTATTTGGTGTTAGTTAGGATCGAACCTGGGACCTTACGGATGTTAGCCAGATGACATGACCACAAGACTAAAAGTGATCACTCAGCCTTGAGTATATTATCTGGCTTATAAAGCTTCCACTACAGATATACAAATAGAGTTGTAGTAAAATTTGAAAAAAGAAAAAGAAAATTACACTTGATATTTTGATGATTTACAATGTATCAGATCTGTTACGATGCTTATGGTAAAAGTGCACTGAATTGTCATCTGAAAAAATCTTGGGAAAATGGAGTCATTCGAGGGCTGTATTCAGATACAAGTAGAAGTACTAAACGACAATTAAAAAGGAAAGTACAGAAAATTTGTTTTTCCGTTTTAAATACAAACTCCAGAATACATCTAATCGTTGACCTTCTTGAGTTTGAAAATACATTTTTGAAATTATGTCTACCTGTCTGCTGGGAACACGATATTTCAAAAATGTTTGGAGTTGCATGGGTGAAATTTGGTATACAGTCTTTATGTTGTATTAAAAAATTATATCTAATTTTGAATGAAATTTTTCAGAGAAAGTATGTTTGTCCTACTGTCCGAGAATAAGTAAACAGAAGGGCTACGAAACTCAAACAGACTGACGAATAAAATGTTACATAGATTTAATATACATAATGTAGATTTATATTAAATTTTGAATCAAATCTGTCAAAAGATTGACTATCCTTTGGTCTGTATTTTTTTCATCAGGTAAATGTAATAACTCACAGACAAATGATTTAAATAAGGAGAATTTATATGTAATTTTTCGATTGAAACTGTAGTTTTATATCATCTTTTGAATGTTATTGGTAGAGAAAAATGTTTTTTAAAAATAAATATTCATTTTTTTGTCACTTATGTATTAACAAAATTAATCAATCCCCCTCCAAAAAAATCTCTTCAGATTCTGTAAAAACGCTATTCACAGCAAATATGGATATGTCGCAACTATTATTTGGCTACTGCCATGTATTTAATACATACGAACTGGCTTTCTTTATATTACTACAATGCACATGACTGTCACTGGGGGTGGGAGGGGATCCGAGATATCATGGTCGTCTCATGTCCAATTTTATACAGTGAAAAGGTTTGTTTGTTTGGGGTTTTATGGCGCAATAACCATATCTGGTTATACTGTGCCAAGCAAATAGTAAAATGAAAGCAGAATATTAAAGGCAATTGAATATAAAATCTACGATATCAACATAAAACTGTATAAAATACAAAATTATTTAAGTGAAATTACAATATTAACAAAGGTGTTGTTAAATGAAGATGCAAGACAATGAACAACTCAAAAGGTAAAAAGTGCTAAATGCGAGTATAAAAATTGAATGGCTTTAAAAAAATTAAAAATATTTGGGTGAAAGTTTTCACCCACCAAGTCCTGCAAAGTTGCTGATGATATATGGAAATAATACATACATTCAGGATTAAACACAGGTAATTCAATCAAAATGTGTTTTGCACTAAAATTAACCTGGCGTATGAGTATCTAGTATGACCTACACTACACAGTGAAAGGGTGGATAATACCTTTATTTGAAACAACGCTGGAAAATTCAATTGAAACCACTGACACTCCTTTCTGATAAACTGTTGTTGTGACTTATGGCACTTTACAAGTCCACTGACAGTTATCTGACAACGATTTAAGCCTCGTGAGCGTCTCTTGTGTTTCCAGTAATGCTAATTAGAGCCAAGAGTCTGACATAGCTATTTCATGCGTCACATTCACTTGTACAACCCCTCTTTATAGGGGGAACACTCACACTTCTCACAGATAGAACACAGAAAAAGAACAACCATGCCCGATCCCAAGACGCCCAGATCACGGGTAAGACGCTCAACCCCAGGATCTACCAGGACGCCCAGATCACGGCTAAGACGCTCTAC